>AWWV01010981.1:0-19708 GCA_001974805.1 Corchorus capsularis
TAAACTGCCTTTTTCACTACCCATGAGATCTGCCAAGGTGGATATTGCAGTAGACTTGTTGCCCCTCATGAAGACCCTAGATCCTGCCTTGATAGCCTTTAGCCTCAACAACTGAGCGTATTCTTCAATGGTGGGGACCATGTCAACCTCATTAAAGGTGAAGCAATGATACGATCGGTCCCAATACGGGAGCATTCCCCTGATCATGTTAACATCCACCTTCACTTCCATAAGCTATACTACAGCTCCATACTTTTCTGCAAATTCTGATTCTGTCATCCTCATCTTCAGCCATAATTTGTGAAGCTCAGTGTAGTCATTCTGCTTCAAATCCAAGTATACTTCCTCCGGTACCTCTGATTGGAACTCCCCGGTTAAATTATCCCCATACTGTTTCTGTGCTAACTCATGTCTACGCTGGGCGTGAACCGGGTGACTGTCCCTTAAATGTTCTGGCACATAAGATTCCAAATCGTCCTGATCCCGCATCATCTTTCTCTATCTTAAATGATGAATCTACCTATTGTGGATGCAAAATGCAAAGCGAAAGAACAAAGAAAAGCAAACAACAAAAGAAATTAGTTTGTACTTTATGAAGGAATAAATTATTCAACATTTTGAACAATATACTGGTGCCCTTATATCATCAAGAACATTTTCAGTTTTTGAAAACTCGAGCCTTGGGCCCTTATATCACCATGCATTAGCTAGTCATTTGTATATATATGATATATCCAGCATGCATTGTCCGTTCCTTTGTATATGTTCATGCACTGATCATGCATCAAGCCATTCATTTGTATATATGCTCATGCATCCATCATGCTATCACTTGTATATATGTTCATAGACACATTTCATACATACATATAGACAGTTCATCATTGGTGCATATTACTTGTTTTCTACTTTTCTTGTTGGAACCTAACATCATCAGGGGAGAGCATTTTGAAAACATTGAGTGCAACATTGAGGCTTAATCAGCAAACGAATTGATGAAATTTCTTCTCAAGATACATTGTCCAAAGTCAGGACGTGCCAGTAAAGTCGCTCTCGCTCAAATAAGCGACCATTCAGTATAGAACTCTGGATCTCATAGGAAAAATTGACAGTCCAAATTATTGACAATGGGGAACGTAAGCTTGCCATAAGAAGGGAATTTCTAAGACCATTAAACTCTTTTCATACATTCATAACATCGGCATAGCTTTTTGTTATTCATGTTTATAATTGTTAAAATTGTTGCACTTTTTACTACGAATGTTTGCTGAATTGAGTGATCACCACTAAGGAACAGTTCCCAAAGCGCTCTATAATTTTCACTTGGGCAATGAGCAAAGGAATGTCTGATTAATAAAAGGTTTGAATGAGCAAAACAAGTTTCTTTTGAATAAACAATGGTGTTTTGAACAAAAGTTAAGATAAGATCAAAACTGGAAAGTTTTCTTAAAAGGTGATAACATGACTATTTGATTTGTGTCAACACTGGTCAGAATCCCAAATTTCATTGTTCCTAAAAGAGCCCAATCTTTTTCTTGGTAACCAATTCAAATTTGAAACATATTGAGATTCTTCCATTCTTTGGGGCAAATTACTTTCAAAATGCCAAGTTCAAATCATTTTCAGGCCTTGGAAGACAAATTGGTTCAAAAATCAAATAAGCTCATCAATAATGCACCTTTCAAATCAGTTCACTCGTCAAAGCATCTTTACCCTTCTTGTAATTAGCAGTAGGGGCAATATTATGTATGCTCATCAATAAAGAGGTCGTTTAATAGAATGGAGGCAGAAGACATCAATCATCAAATTCCCATCAAAGAAAAATTGGGACTAAAAAAGAAAGAGGTCGCAAAAAGAGAATAAAAGAATAGGAACATCATGTGCATGCCAAGATTTTTAGGGCAGTTAAAACAAGAGACATTTTTTAAAAAATTGTTTTCAAGAAAAGGTTTTCAAAAATGAGTTTTCAAAAAAAGTTTTTGAGTTTTTAAGGGTCGCCTTTCATCAAAATATCCAGATCTGAAATGATAAATGGTCTTCTTTCTTATTTCTTCGCTTGCAGAAAAATTATCCATCGTTGTCCCCTTTGAGCCTTAGGGATTTTCTTTCGAATCAACCCTGATCAAGGATCACCCTCCACACTGGAGGTAAAGAAGAAGCAGAGCTTATTGCAAATTGGAAATGATACCCAAGCTCACTAATAGGGATGATGTGAGTAAAAGGAAAGAAGAAAAGTGAGATGGATTGAAAAAAGATGTCTAAGAATGTCAATAAGGATAACGTGAATAAAAGAAAGTAAGAAGAAGAAGAACTTGTTAGGAAAAGACAGTGGAATCAATGGAGAAAATGTAGTACATGCAATGGTGAAATGCTATCTGAGATCATCAAAGACTTCGTTGCAATAAATAGCATATGCCAAAAAGGAAATAAAAATAAGTGAAGATCAAGAGCGCAGAAGCAGCAGTCCGCCATAAGCTTCATTTTCAAGAGGAAAACGAAAATGATCAAGAAGAGTCAAAAAAGTATAAGCGGTTGCTGGAGTTGAAAACCCGAAAAGGGCGGCTCGAGTGAAGGTTGGAAAAGGAGAGAACTTCAGTTGAAAATCTGAGGCGGGCAGTTTAAAGTGGAAAAGAGGATGTGAGAAACGACAGGATAAAGAAGAAGTTAAATAAACAAGTTTAGGATTGGAAGCTTGTAGAGAACAGTGTTTAAATGGGAAGGTCATCAAAGGAGAAAGAACTTTCCGTGCAGAAAAGAAAGTGATCCTTGGATCGAACACCCTCAAACACATTTTTGAGCCTTTTACCCTTTCTTTGGCACCCCTAATCCGATCCCACATTACGTGCCTAATAAATTCCATCTTTGATCAAGTCCGGATATTGAAGGTGAAGGGATTGTTCCTAAAATAAAAATTGTTTGTGCAAAAGAAAAATGTTTTTCTCGAAAGTTTTTGGATAAAATTGGTTTCAAAAAGTTTTTCAAATGCAAGTGCATGCCTATTTTAAAATAAAAATTATTTTTGCAAAAGAAAAGGGGTTTTGCTCAAAAAAGGTTTTTAAAGAAAATTGTTTTCAAAAATGCTTTTCAAATGCAAGTGCATGGTGAGACTAAAAAAATAAAAAATAAAAAATAAAAAAAAATCAAAAAAATCAAAAAGTCAAAACCAATCAATCGAAAAGAAAATGATAAAGCTCTAGGGTGAAAACCCGAAAAGGGCAGTCTAGAGCAAGAATGGGAATTCTTTGGAGCCTCCAAAGCAGTTCGAAAAGCGTGATTCCTTGCAGTTATGAGCATTGCCTCGAGAAGATAAGAGTGGACGAAGTCATCAAACATATCATTCTTGATAAGTGAAGCCAACACACCAAAATAAATCTTTTTGACAATTGCCTTTCAATCATTTTGTACCATACCTCTTTTCATAATCAGTGTTGATACAAATCATCTAGAGACAAATAAGAAATTGAGAATGTTTTGAAAATGAATTTTGCATAAAATTTGCATTCCATTTGTGAGCTTATGACGAAGGTTAGGTCAAGGATAATCAGATGGGAAGTTTTCTTAGTGGTGGTCACCAAATCTTTTGAGAAAGTCTCTTTTAGTGGGGTAACGTGTGGGGCATTTTTTAGCAAAATCATAAAATGTTTTCAAGAATCATTTTAAATCAAGTCATGTTCCACTACATGATCAATACATATAAGAAATTTTGACTTCTGAATTAAAATGGTACCAAGAATGGGGCAATAAAGTCTTCTTAGCTCAAGATCCAAAGCAAGAAAGCTCGTCGGAGAGACATTGGGAGTTTGCGAAGAAGGAGTCGAAGCCATTGGAAGAAAAAGTGATCAAAGCCGATCTTCTTAGAGGATTTAGAAAGGGTTGAAAATGGTATTCATAGGCACTCTGTAAAGGAAATCAAGAGTTGACACAATGATGGATATTTCTAGCAGTTGAGAATGATATCTCGAAACTTAGATGAGCTATTTAGGAGACAAAAACTGGTCAAGGGCTATCTTTTCAAATGATCAACATGGCAATGAAAGGAAGATATAGAGACAGATGCAAGAAAGAGAGAGTCTTAGGAAGCAAGGTTCAAATAGGGCAAGATAAGAAGGGATAAAGAACAAGCATCTCAGAGGGCATAGGGGAGTCAGAGAGATGGAGGTTTGGCATTAGACCTAGTAAGAACATTTAAGAAGAAGGCACTATGAAAAGAACATCCAAGTGACTAAGATTATCGAGAGGGGTGTAGTTGCAAAGGAGAGGAAAAGTAGACAGATTCATAAAAGGTCCAAATGGACACAGTAAAAACAATCAAGGAGTAAAATCAAGTAGTCAAAAAGCAAGAGACAAGGATATCAAAGTTTAGCCAATTCAAGAAGTTTTTATTTAAGTCAGGAAACCCCCGGGTAGCAATTCCTGACAGTCTCTGGGCGTGATATCAGAAACCTCCGGGCTGCAATTCTGATTGCCTCCGGGCATACTTCAAATCATCAAGTTTTCAACAGTTATCAAATTCAACTTCAAAATAGGTCTCTCAACTTTTAGCAGTTATCAAAGTTGACCTCAGAACATGTCTTCCTTAGTTTCCAGCAGTTATCAAGTTGAACTCAGAACAGTTTCGGCAGTTATCAATGTCGACCACATATTGGTCTCTTTCTTAGTTTCTTAAGAACAAGTGGGTGTCTACGTCTTTGCATACTTCCCAACTCTCAGAAAGTATACAAACTACTCTTTTGCATACTTCCCGTTAGTTAGAAAACTCGCAAAGAGGGGCAGCTGTAGACACCTATTTTTAGCCTATATCCTTTAACTCAGATTAAATTATTTCTTAATTTGCACTAGGGGAGCATTTTGGTCATTTTCCTAATTGACAGTTCATTTCAACATTTAGTAGGATAGTTTAATTAATGAGTCCTTTCTAATTAGTATTTGATCGTCATTTTAGTATCCAAGCTTGAAAAACCCAAAAATATTTTCCATATTAGCTTTGCATACTCCATAGTTTAATTTAGTACTTCGATTCTAGCATTTTAGCTATGGATCTTAATCCTAATATAAAATCATCTTCAAAACATAATTGGGCTCATATTAATTGGACCACTTCACATAAGTAGGACTTGCATTTTCATAGTTAATAATTTCATAGGATTATATTTGCCAAACCTGGTTTTCGACTCATCTCTTTAAATTGACCATTCACTTTTTGGGCTTTGCCTTGGTTTGAGTCTCTTGGGTTTGTTATTGGGCCCTTTGACCATTTTACTTATTAAGTCACTTCATTCAAATTCACTTGGCCATCTTTTCTTTTTTTCTCTTTTTCTTTGAGTTGCTTTCGGTTTTGGCTATTCACTGTGTCACCCAATCCAAATTGATAAGAAAAATAAATGGGCTGTCAGTTTTGCATTTATTTCCTTATATCCCAAAACACAAAAAGATTTGATTTCCTTTTTAGATTACAGCTTGTTCCTACAATTTTCCTTTTCTTGTTCTCTCGCACGGTTTGGAGCCATTCTCTGTTAGTCTTTTTGCCAGCATAAACTTCAGGGAGAATACAACGCTTTTTCTTTTTATTCAGTTTGTAACTTAGTTCTTGAGAGTCCTTGCACTTAATCGCCATTTGACCCTGCAAAACGAATTGCATGCTCGTATTTCAGCGACTATGTCCCATTGCATCTACATGGCATTTTTTTTCACAAATCATTACACATGCATGTCACATTCACTCATTGCACATTGATCATATTTCCATATACTATTTACAAGCATTTTATTCACTACATATCGCCAATAACAGCAAGTTCCCTACTTAACATGCTTTCAACAAATCATATTTTACATTTAGTTACAGGCCACCATTTGCAATGCATTTTTACATTCAACAATACCAAAAACAAAGCACTTTCACATTTAGGTAACATAATACTCCATTTCACTTAGGCATAACATTTTCCTTTTTAGCAGTAAGCATTCATTGCATCCTAACATCCACATGATACTTAGCAATTTCTTTTTACAATTTACTAAGCATTCAAGCATTTACATTGGCATTTTTCATCTCCATTTTGCAAACATTTCATAGACATCAAAGGCATTCATAAACAATATTGTGCTCATAATCATAAAGTTTAAATTCAAGCGAAAACAGGGCAGTGCGATAAAGTAAAGCAGGGCGAGGCAGTTTTCAATAAAAAGCATGCAGCAAGCAATTCTGAAGACAAGGCCAATTCAGCAAGCATTCAAGCATTCAGTATAAAGAAGCAGGCAAACTCAGTTCACTAATAGCCATACAATTAGAAGAAGCAGGGTACCAAATCATCAGTGGCAGATCAAAGCTAAGCTACAAGCAGCCAATTTCCAACAAGGCTAAAATACCATGTAGCAAGGGAGTAGTACCATCAGAATCAGTTTAAGGTTAATATAGTTCATTCAGCAAATGCAAACAGCTTGATTGAGTGAAAAATTGGTCAAAAAGGAAAGGCGCATGAAACTCAACAACGATCTCAACGCCACGAACAGTTTTCAAACATGTCAATTCAGCCAATATTCAACATTTCAGTAGCAAACGCAGGTTTCATCGCATTCAGTAATTTGGCAAAACAGTTTCAGTAAGCAAAAGTCAAAACAAGCAAGACAGAGACTTACCTAGTCTTGATAGCTTTTGATTGGCCCTCCAAGGATGAGAAGCAACAAATAAGGCAGCAAAGCAAGTACAAGGTCAAGTCATGAAATTCAGCAAGAAGAGCTAATTTAGTGCAGTAAATATGTAAATGCTAATGCAAAGGTAAACTCAAGCAGACCAAGACAATTACAAGGCAATCACAGCAAGCAAATCCAATTCACAAGACATGTCAAACTGCAACAAGAAAATACAAAGCATGCCAATACAGTAAGGTGCGGAAAGAACCCATCCAGCAATTGCATTTAGTTCATAGACAAGCATTCAACAACAAACAATGCATCACAAGCATGAAAACAGGGCAAGGTCAAGAACAGAGCAGTTTTTTACAGGGAGGTGCAAGTGGTGAAATCATAAAGTCAAAAGCAGATGGATAATGGCAGTCATCAAATCACAGGTTATCAGAGGCAGTTGAATGCAATGACTCAACATAGATGATAGGGAGAAAGGGCAAGAAGGTACCTTATTGGTTATTGGTGCTGAGGTGGCATTTTTATTGGCTTAGTGGAGGCCACACGTGAAAACAGAAAAGCATGAGAACAAGGGAATTAAAATTGGAACTACAACAAAGAAAATGCGCAGAGAGGAGAGGATTACCGTGCTGCCGAATCCTTATTGGCCCCAAAGAAAATTGCATTGGCCCAAACTATCCCTTCAAGAGAGAGAAACAAGCTAAGGAAATCAGAGAAAACCAAATAAGACAAGTGTTGGGCAGTTTAGACAGTTATAGAGAAAAAAAGAGAGTTTTACCTTGGGAGAAAGAAAAACAAAATTGAGAATGGTACTAAAACCGGTGGTATTGCCAATTCACACGGTTTTCCTTGAATGCCACCTGCAGAAAACAACAAAAAAAAGGGTAAGAAGGGGAAACGCAAAAATGAGGAAGCTTCCTCCTCATTCACCAAGCAGTGAGCATAAAAGAGGAGGGGAGAGGAATTCCAAGGGAGGTTAGGGTTTTAGGTTTTGAAATTCTGGAGTTTTAGTCTTTAGCAAAAAAACATACACAAGATTCAATTAGAGAAAGATCAAAACTAAGACAAGCGAGTACCTTTTAGGTCGTTTTCGAGTCTTGCGTCATCTGAGTCTTTCCTCCGCCCATGTCTTTTACCTTCCAGTGGACTTTGAGTCACTTTTGAGTCCGATTCTTCTAAGGGATTTCTATTTTAGGCTAGGGTTATTCGAATTGGAGGAAGGGTTTAGGAAAAAGGAGAGCGAGAAGGCTGAGATAAGTCATATTCGGGGCTCTGCCGCCGGGATTTAGTAGTTTTAGGTTCGGGGTTAGTTAGGTTTTGGGTATTTGAGGTCACGGTTGAGAGAATAGGTGCTAAAGCATGGTGAGGAGAAATAGAAGAAAAGGACGAAGTCGGGCTGTCAACGGTGGTGGCGGCGGTTGAGGTTGAAGCAGAAGTACAAGCGACGCTACTGAAGTCCATTCGTGGGAGAAAGAGACCTTGTTCTTTGAAACTAAGACCGTGGATGGCTTCAGGTTGTGAAGGGAGAGAGAACTGGAACTCTCGTACGTCAATTGTCGGTGGAAGTTCCTTCCGATGCGGTGGCTATAATTTTCGGCGGGGTGGCTTAGGCGGTTAGGGTTCCAGGTGAAAGAGGAGCTTGAAGAAAGAGGGGAAATGAGGATTTATATAGTATCCGTACTAAACCGACCCAGGAACCAGAAACCCAACCCGTCTTGGACCCGCGGAGGCCCATTTCCAAATTGGGTTTATTTCTACATTTGGGCTTTCAATTTCTGTTTATGATTTGGGCTTTCCTGACTCTTAGTCTAGTTTTTTTTATAAGGCTTAGTTCCACTATTAGTTAGCTTAATCAATTTAATCACTGGTTTTAATTTCCAATAAATCACCAAAAACACAAAATCAAAAAGAAAAGCTAGATTAATCAAGCATGTGCATCCATGTTTACATTTCCCTAAATTGTTGCAAAATGACATGTACATTTGAGATTAATAAATTGATTCCGATGATGGAATAATCGGTTGGAAGGTGCCCAAATGAAGTCTGTTTCAACCGAGTTTCCTAGGCTTCAAACATCTAAATGGGGGTCTTACCAATCAAGTGGAAGGTGGCCAAATGAAGTCTCTCGTATAACCACTTGGTAAAACATTTGCATTTAACCGGAATTTCATGCATCATATGCATCCATGCATTAAGGGCAAATCAGTAATTAAGCGAAAAATGATGATAAAAGAAGTAAAAAGGAAAGTAAAAGGATTAATGAAGTAATTAGTCAATCAGTAATTAAAAAATAAGAGTAAAAGGAGTAAGGAAGTCAAGGTAATAGTAATCAGTAAATCAGTAATTAAGTAAAAAGAGATTAATCAGTAATTTCATAATCAAGAGTCAAGGTAAGAGATTAATCAGTGAAATCAGTAATTAAAGAGTCAAAGTAAAAGAAATAATCAGTAAAATGGTAATTAAGAGTAAAAGTAAAAGAAGTAATCAGTAAATCGGTAAAGAATAAAAATGGTAAAAAGTAAAGAGTAATCGGTAAAGAGTAAAATGGTAAAATGGTAATTAAATTCAAAGAGTAAAATGACAAATGGTGATTAAATTCAAAGAGTGAAAATAGTAATTAAATTCAAGAGAGTAAAATAGTAATCAGTAAAATGGTAAAAAGTAAAGAGAGATCAGTAAAGAGTAAAATGGTAAAAAGTAAAGAGTAATCAGTAAAAGAAGAATGGTAAAAAGTAAAGAGTAATCAGTAAAAGAAGAATGGTAAGAGTAAAGGGTAATCAGTAAAAAGATAATCAGTAATTAGTAAGATAGTAATCAGTAAGAGCAAAATGGTAATCAGTAAGAGTAAAATAGTAATCAGTAAAAAGTAAGAAGGTAATCAGTAAAGAGTAAAATAGTAAAAAAGTGATGATAATCAGTAAAAGGTAAAATGGTAATCAGTAAGAGCGAAATGGTAATCAGTAAAGAGTAAAAGGTAATTAGTAAGAGCAAAATGGTAATCAGCAAAGAGTAAAATAGTAATTAGTAAAAAGTAAGAAGGTAATCAGTAAAGAGTAAAATAATAAAAAAGTAATCAGTAAAAGGTAAAATAGTAATCACTAAGAGCAAAATGGTTATTAGTAAGAGTAAAATAGTAATCTGTAAAGAGTAAAAGGTGATCAGTAATTCAGAGAGTAAAATGGTGGTCAGTATAAGAAAAAAAGTAAAAAGTGGTAATCAATAAAAGAGAGTAAGGAAAGAGTAATTAGTAAAAAGAGTAAGAAAAGAGTAAAAATGACAAAAGTAGCAAAAGTAAAAATGGTAATCAGTAAGAAGAGGATAATTAGTAAAAAATTGTAGTTAATAAAAAGGAGAGAAAAGTATGTTAGTTAATAATTTAGTTAGTATAAAAGAGTCAAATGGCATGAATATATTTAAAGATAGAAAACAACCAAACATGGAAACCCACAGTTAAGTATAGATTAGTCAGTGTCGTCTTTGACGAGCGTCGTGGGGGTGCTAATCCTTCCTCACGCGTACCCGACTCCCGAACCTTTAGAACTCTGGTTAATAGACTGTTTATTAGGTTTAGTGTTACCTTCGCCAAGCTTAGGTTAACATTAGGCTTAATAATCTGATAGGTGGCTAATCACACCTAGGTTAAAAAAAGGATTAGTGGCGACTCCCGTAGTTTTCAGTTCTTTTAAGTCGTTAAACAGTAGGGTTCGGACCCCAGACCCGGATTAGCACTAAACCAGTATTCAGTTCCCCGGGTTAAATTCAAATTAAAACAAGCAAAAACAGGTTTTCTTTAACTTTTGAGAATACTGGGGTTCAATTAAACAAAGTTCAGTTCAGTATTCAGGTTTTCTTTAACAATATTCAGTATGTTTGTTAGTATTTAATACTAGGGTTCGGGGGTACCGGACCTACCGCTGAACAACTTAAGAACTAAAAACTAAGGGAGTCGCCACCAATCTTTTTTTTTAACCTAGGTGTGATTAGCCACCTATCAGATTATTAAGTTTTAATATTAACCTAAGCTCGGCAAAGGTATCACTAAACCTAATAAGGTCTACTTAACCAGAGTCTAAAAGGTTCGGGAGTCGGGTACGCGTGGGGGAGGATTAGCACCCCCACGACGCCCGTCAAAAGACGGCACTGACTAGTTTAGAATTGACTGTGGGTTTCTATTATTGGTTGTCTCTATCTTTAAGTGTTTTCATGCCATTAAACTCTTTTATTAATCTTTGGAATTAAACAAATAAACAAGCAAAAATAGGTTTTAGATTTTGAAATAAGAATGTTGGGGACTTCCCCATTTATTATTTGTTCTCTTTTTGGGCTCCTCATGATGAGGATTTTCTTTAAGACTTATTGTTAAAACGACTCTATTTGAAAAATGATATTTGAATGTTTTGAAAAGACTTAAATTGAATACTTTGAAAACTTGATGGGAACTTTCCCAATTTGAAAAGACCTAAATTGAACACTTTGAAAACTTGTAATGAAATTCTTTTTTTTATTTTTGAATTTTGACTTTTTTCTTGGATTTTTGACTTTGAAAACCTTTTATTTCTTAATTTTGAAAGCTTCAATTTTTTCATTTTGATTTTTCTTTGGAAAACTAAAAGTGAACAATTCTCAAGCACAAACTCTATTTTTTTTAATAATTTTTTTTTGAAAAAAATAGTTTTATTCTTTTTCAATTTCAATTTTATATTTTCTTGTCAATTGATTGAAATTACTAAGTCTAAACCTGACTACTATGAAATTCTCATATGCAAGCATTGTATTCATCAACTTTAGCTTCTTTTACAAAAATTGAAAGTTCATTTACACATACTCACTTTCCAGCAGGCGTTGCATTTTCAGAGTCATTACATGACATCTCACTGCATTCACACACACTCATGAAATGAAAGGGGAATAGGCGCATCAAGCCTCTAGTTTGTTCTTAAGCTTAGTTTATTTTATTTAATGTTACGATGCATAGCATTTTAGCATTAGTGTCACACATTGCACAGATAGCTCATTAGTTAGTAGCATATAACATGTTAATATGTACTTGGCATTTTAGCTAGCATTTTAAACTTTAACCATGCATTTCAGTTTCATGTTGCAGAATGAACACCAAAACAGTTCATTTGCGCAAGGCAACAAATCAAACAGAGCATCACAAAGCACCAATGCAATCGCACTGCCTAAAAGCAACCCCTAATCAAAATTTCAGCAACAAAGTGCACAGGGCAAGCAAATTCATCATGAGGCAATACAGAAACCGCAAAGCTCAAAATGCTTCCAAGCCTCGTAAGGCAATGCCGCAAGCAACGAACTCAGTAAGCCAATGAAAAGGATGAGAATGGGAATTACCTTGTGAGTTGTCTGGGCTATGGACCAATAAAACCTTGTTCCAAACCCATCGAGCCACCTCAGCTTTGCCAAAACAAACAAAATGGGAAAAGACTTTACGACGTGAAATCAGAGTCGGTTTTGCAAGCAGACAAAAAAACAAACAATGCCAGTTCAATCACTCCACACGTGCCCCATCAAAATTTCACCTGTGGAAGCAAAGGAGTCAGTAGCCAAGATAAAAGGGGAAGAGGAGAGAAAAAAAAAAAGAGGGGGAAAAAGAAAAAGGAAAAAATCCCAGAAATTCCTTCACCCATAAAAACCGATTCAAAAGGAGAAGATTAAAAACGCTCTCTCAGAGGGGCAACGCTCCCTTCCTGCTGGTAAAAAATTCATGCTCATCCTCTGACTCGTCAAGGCCCTCTCCCTGAATACCCTCTTTGGATTCTCTCTCTTCGATGCCAAATGAATTTCTTGGATCTTGAACTTGCTTTCTCTCTTCATTCTCTAAAAGCACACTCTCTGTTTTTTTTTTTAAAAAAAACTCAGTCATTTCCCAGTAGCTTTCCTCAAATCAAACCGATTAAAGAAAAGGAAGAGGGCAAGTTTCATAGCAAGCTTACCTTTCTCGAACACTAGAAGTCAAAATGGATTCGAGGTCTCTGCCGCCGGGAAACTGAACTTTAGGCTTCGGTTTAAGGATTTGATCGGTGGATTTGTAAAACAAGGTGAGGGGATCAACATAGTCTAAAATCAAGCTCATCCAACGGTTAAGCATGGAGATCGGTGGTGAAAAAAGGCAACGGGTATGGCTCAATTCGAGGCTTTAAAGGCTTGATCTAGTGGAAATGAAGCTAGATTTGGAGCAAGAACAGAAAGAGGAAGAGATCTGGAGCTTTTTGAGCCCCACTGGCAGCACGTAGAAGGCCCGGTAGCGGCGGCTCTGCCACGAGCCGATTCCCAGCACTACCGTAAGCGGCGGCACACAATGGAGCTAGGGCTTCAGGCAAACAAAGCTTTGAGGAAGAAGAGGACAAAAAGGAGATATTTATACTGATCAAAATGAGGATCACCACTTGACCCGACCCGGATTTCAACCCGCTAGTCCAACACGCCAGGCCCAATTTCAGTTGGGTATCAATTCTGATCTGTTTTGGGCCTTTCTCAATTTATCACATTTGGGCTTGCATCTTTGTTAGTTGGGTCAGATTTAATTTTTACTATTTGGGTCCTTATTTATGATTTGGGTTTTATCCATGCATTTGGACTTATGTTTGGGTAGTTTAGTTACACTTTGGATTTAGTTTCTAATTTAAGGTTTAACTTTAATTAATTTAGTAATAATTTAGTTTAATAATTAGGAAGTTTTAATTTAAAGTAGTAGATTAATTTCAATAATCTAGTAAAATGAAAATGAAAAGTATTAGTTAAGTATGTGCATTCATGTTTACTTTTAAATAGATTGTTGCAAAATATTATATGCCATGCTTACTTGAGAAAAGTAAATGGATTCCGATGATAAAATAATAGGTTGAAATGTCGCCACTAATCTTTTTTAACCTAGGTGTGATTAGCCACCTATCAGATTATTAAGCCTAATGTTAACTTAAGCTTAGGGAAGGTAACACTAAACCTAATAAATGGTCTTCTAACTAGAGTCCTAAAGGTTCGGGAGTCGAGTACGCGTGGGGAAGGATTAGCACCCCCACGACGCCCGTCAAAAGACGGCACTGACTAATCTAGACTTAACTGTGGGTTTCCATATTTGGTTGTTTTCTATCTTTAAGTATATTCATGCCATTTGACTCTTTTATACTAACTAAATTACTAACTAACATACTCTTCTCTCCTTTTTATTAACTACCATCTTTACTAATTACCCTCTTCTTACTGTATACCATTTTTACTTTTGCTACTTTTATCATTTTTACTCTTTTCTTACTCTTTTTACTAATTACCCTTTCCTTACTTTCTTTTATTGATTACCACTTTTTACTCTTCTTTTTCTCTTACACTGACTACCATTTTACTCTTTGAATTACTGATCACCTTTTACTCTTTACTGATTACTCCTTACTGATTACCATTTTGCTCTTACTGATTACTTACTCTCTTGAACTTAATTACGATTTTCATTCTTTGAATTTAATCACCATTTGTCATTTTACTCTTTGGATTTAATTACCATTTTACCATTTTACCATTTTACTCTTTACTGATTACTCCCTACTTTTTACCATTTTTACTCTTTACCGATTTACTGATTACTTCTTTTACTTTTACTCTTAATTACCATTTTACTGATTACTTCTTTTACTTTTACTCTTAATTACCAAGTTACTGATTACTTCTTTTACTTTCACTCCATTTTACTGATTACTTCCTCTATTGATTACTTCTCTTGATTACCATTTTTCTGATTACCTTTTTTTTTTTACTTTGACTCTCTGATTACTGACTTTACTGATTAATCTCTTAACTTGATTCTTCATTATCAAATTACTGATTAACTGATTACTATTACCTAGACTCTTGACTATCAATTTACTGATTAATCTCTTTTTACTTAATTACTGATTTACTGATTACTATTACCTTGACTCTTAATTATCAATTTACTGATTAATCTCTTTTTACTTAATTACTGATTTACTGATTACTATTACCTTAACTCTTGATTATCAATTTACTGATTAATCTCTTTTTACTTAATTACTGATTTACTGATTACTATTACCTTGACTCTTAATTATCAATTTACTGATTAATCTCTTTTTACTTAAATACTGATTTACTGATTACTATTACCTTTACTCTTAATTATCGATTTACTGATTAATCTCTTTTTACTTAATTACTGATTTACTTATTACTATTACCTTTACTCTTAATTATCAATTTACTGATTAATCCTTCTACCTTGACTCTTAATTACTGACTTACCCTTTTACTTTGACCTTTACTTACTGATTGCTACTTTTACTTCTTCTCTTGGTTATCAATTTACTGATTAATCCTTTTACTTCCTCTTGATTACCAATTGACTGATTACTATTTCTTCTTTTCATTTTGACTCCTAATTACTGCTTTACTGATTTACTACTGTTACCTCCTTACTCCTTTTACTCTTATTTTTAATTACTGATTGACTAATTACTTCATTAATCCTTTTACTTTCATTTTTGCTTCTTTTGCTTTCATTTTTTAGCTTAATCAATGACTATCTCTTGTGGTATGGATGCATATGATGTATGAAATTCCGGTTAAATGCAAATGTTTTACCAAGTGGTTATACGAGAGGTATCGTATGGACACCTTCCACTTAATTGGTAAGACCCCCAAATAAATGCCTTAAGCTTAGGAAATTCGGATAAAAATGGACAACACTGTCAACATTTCAACCGATTATTCCATCATCTTCTTCTTTTCTCTCCTAAACTATCGCTGCTGCCTCATAGCAGGATATCATTTCCTCCGCCCGAACCGTCATGCGTCGCCTCGCCGGAGAAGATTCCGTCCACCATTCATTCCCGAAAACTCCAGAAACACTAGATTCGACCTCATAGAGCCATCTTCGGTGTTATTTTTTCGGAAAGAAGCCTCTTTCCTTGTCAAATGAGTTCTAAGAGGCCGAAAAAACCTTCCTTCAGATCTCGGTTCTTTGACCGTCCTATGCTTATCTCCTCCTTAAAACTTATCTGTCTACCTTTCTCGATCATCAAAACAACACCCTAATACCGAAAGCACCTTTACCCGAAGCCTAAAACTCAATTTCCCGGCGGCCCTGATTCCGGTCTAAATTTATCCCCTTTCTCTATTCTTCCAAAACCCTCAAACAATTTCGACAAACAACCTCAGATTCAAACGATTCCACATGTAACCAACTATGAACCCTAACTCTAAAAGGAACGAAGGAAAGGGAGGCAAAAAGGAAACTGGCAATGGATTCAAACGTTTATTTGGGTGAGCTCTCTTCTTTAACTCTCTGTTCTCCTCTCTTTATGTATAAATTTCTGTTACTGAAAAACTATGAATCTGCTAGCCTAGAACCCTCATTTTCCTGAAACTAAAGCCCTCTAATTTCTATACAACCGCCCCCTAATTCTCTAAAACCTCTGCTTGATTTCCCTCTTTTCTTTGTATTTACCGCCTCTTCAAAACTATCCTCTCCTAAAACCCTAGCCCTCTCTACTCTCCCCAGCACTCCAAAAAACTCCCTTCCTTTCCTAAAAACCCTCTCTTTTATGCTACTGCCCTTAGGGAGGAGGAAGCTTCCTCCTTTTTTTGGTTTCCACTTCTAACCCTTTTTGTTTTTTTCTGCAGGTGGCAACTGGCAATTCAATCCGCGTGAATGTCTCCCTGTCATGTGAGTGTGTGCTCCAAGTAAATATGCTCTTAACTTGTCTTTTGTGAATTGTAATATGCTTCTCACGTGTCATTCCATCCTTGCAAGTGGAAATTGTTCATTTGTCTTTTCATGCTCTATTTTATGAGCTGGACCAATGAGCCTACGAAATGACACCAGAAGGTGAAATTTTCTCACTTTCATCTTAATTTTTCTATTTCTACAATTAACTTGCATATTGGGAATTTGTATGCCACTGCCTTTCCTTTGTTTATCGCTTTACTTTGCCTACCTTTGCAATTCCCTTGCTGCCTTGTGCTGCTGCTAAACCCATTTGTCAAATTTACAGTACACTTTACTGATATGGTGATGGATTTTATTCTTTAGTTGGATTTATTGCCACTTTGAAGCTCATCTTGCACTAACTATTTTGCTTGTCTTGCTTGTGGTACCTGGAGATGTTCTTGCAATGCCAGACTAGAAATGCGATTAAACTAACAATGCATGCTAATGAGAAACTACATTGAACTAATGGCTTGAGACTGTTTTTGAATGCAATGATGATTGTATTTTTACTAATCCTGAATTAAAATGCTAGACTACAAGGACTGATGCTCATGAACTGCTTAGTTTGCTCTACACTGAACTGAAAATGTTGTTTCCTAGACTACTTGATAGCCGAGTTGATCCTTTGAGTGAACTACTTGCTTACCTAACCAAAATTATTTACTAAATTCACTGCTTGACTTCCTTGGATTGTCACTGGTCGACATGCTTTCCCTAAATTCCCTTAAACCCCATTGTTCTCACTTGCACTTGCACAATCTTTCTGTTGCTTGCTCTATTTTCATGCATGTGGTGCCTTGTTTATTGAGAAATGCTTGCCATGAAAAGTGCATTGGAAATGCAATGGGAATGAGGATGTCAAGTTTTGGGTATTGTATGCATGGATGGAATGCTAATCTAGACTCTGAAATGCTTATTGTGCTGAAAGTATGAATGGAATGCAGATTTGAACATGATAGTGAACTTAAGTACTGCATGCTTCATGAAAATGCATGACACTATGCTGATTTTCCTCTGACCCTATTTTGATTAATGGCAATGAGTGGCTTTGATTGAAAACTTGTTTCAGACTTTATGTTTGCTGCAAATGAGATAACCATGCTAATGTGCGCTTAAACTAAAATGACAAATACCCTGCGATGTTTGTAACTTCCTATGCTTTGAGATTGCCCTGTTGATTGCTGTTGTAGGAATTAAATGAGAATGCTTCTGCTTGTTATTGCAATTGTGATCTCTTTGATGCCATGTCACTTGCCATTGTCTGATATCTCACTCTCTTGTAAAGCTGCTGGTTTGGATGTGTTATTGCAACTGTGACCATATTCTTGCAGCCTTTGTTTTTGTGTTTCCCATCTGGTTGAGAACTGTCTTGTATTCCTTGCTGTCTTAATAGTAGATGATTGTTGCCTTCCATGATCTCATGGTTGTGTTGGAGTTCGGGGATCAAGAACTAATCCTGATTCCCTTTCCAAATTCAACCAAAAAGCAAAAATAATCTTCATGTTTGTCTGTTGCTTCCCTTGCATGTATCTTGTTGTGAAATTCTTTATTATTTGCCTACTCTTGCTTTGTACTCTGATTTCACCATTCCTCCCATGCACAGCCTTGCTCATGAGGTCTTTTAAAAGACCTTCAACGCTCGGGTGCATGCTTGGTTGACACCCCCTTGCATGTTCCTTGTTTCATTTAGTGTTGCTGCACTGTTTTTGCATTTTTTAAAACCCTCCGACCCTTTTTGGCTTACACCAATTAATGGTGTTTAGTCTTGAATTTGGGGGGCACATTTGCCACTCTTTGCTCTCTCTTTCCTATTGACTTGCAGGGTTCAAATCCCATGAAAGTTCTATCAAGATACCATGGTGCAAGGAAACAAATGTATGAATGAATACCTGTTGCCCTATAGCATAATTTTCTTGTACCAAAAAAAGAGGAAGAAAAGAAGAAAGCAGGAGATTATTCTAGCAAAGGTTACTACTTTTTAGTTTGTAGTCATTGAAAAAAAGAAAAAGAATACAGCATTTAACGACTAAAACTAAAGAATACATTTAGAATAAAGTAATTAAAACATTGAAAAAAGAATACAAAAAAAAGCTCCATTTTTTTTCCTGTTACTTTGCCTTTCCTAGGCTTATCTTTTTAAGCTTCATAGTTTTCTTTCATACTCCTTAGCATACAAGAAAATAAAAAAAACAAAATACAGCAAGTCCATATTCCTTACAGAGAGTTCTTTTTCTTTTTCCAAATCATCAAAAAATACCAAAAAATTTTCTTCGTTCCTTTTTCCTATTTAGTACTAACAGAAAAATCCCAAAAAAGTAGAGTTCATCTTTTCCTTAAAGATTCAGATACAAAGCAAACCAAAAAGAGACCCTTACCATTCCAAAGCTCTCGTTTTTTTTTTTTTCGTTTTGCTTCCATATTCCATTTTTTATCAGTGTCGTGTTTTCTTCTTCATCCTGAAAAAATATAAGAAAACGGTGGTTAGTCCCGGATTAAGAGAACAGTAGGGTAGAAAGCTTGGATTTGTAAATCCTACGGTCAAAAGAAAGCAAAGGGGGAGGAAAAGAACTTATCTTGGATCCGGCCCCATCCAACGGTCAGAATTCGAGATCGGAGCACCATAGATCCGGTTCGGGAGAGAGCTTTTTAAAGGATTTCGAGGTAGTTTTTGGAAAGACTAACACCAGATCTGAAGAGGCGAGGCCCGTGCAAGTGTTTCTGCAAATTTTGGAGAACATCCGACGCCGATAATTTCTCCAGCACGGCGGACCAAGGCGGAGACGGCGGTGGCGCGAATTCCGGCAGTGTAGAGAGAGAAGCAAACGGTGGAGAGAGAAGGTAAGAGTTTATTTTAATCTAAGTTTCTGATTTTTTTGGTATTTATACTATGTTATACTTTCGTGCTATATTCTGATTTTAGTTGTTTCCTTTGTTAGTTGTTCAATTAGGTCATTGAAAATTAGTTCATTCAGTGTCTAGGTTTGTTAATAGATGCAATTTAGTCATTAATTTCACATCAATTAAGTCCCTGAAGTCGCATTTTACTGTGAATAAGGAGTACAATTTGTTTTTGAGTGCACATAAAGACGTAAGGTCTTTTCCGTGTTTACCTAGGTCCCTGGACATTTACGTTTTAGTTTAATGGATCTGAATTTAATGTAAGTTAGGGTTTAGTTAGTTTTATGAAATAAATAGGTTTTAATTTAATATATATAATTTAGTAACTATCTTCATTTGTTGGAATTAATTTTTGCTATTATATTATGGTGAGTTAAGTTAAATAAAATGACTTAGGGAATTAAAGATTAAACTAAAAATTTA
>AWWV01010982.1:0-11184 GCA_001974805.1 Corchorus capsularis
AACTGGGAATTTAGGAATAAAATATTTAGATATTATTAGTTTAGTAACTTAGAAATTGAGATTGGCTTTTGATAATTTGTGAAATAGAATTTTGGAAATTGGGTAAATATTGTATTGGGCTTGTGTTAGTACTTGGGCTTCAGATTTGGGTTTCCTTTTATATATGACTTAGGCTTTAGTGTTAGGATAAAGTTTTGGGTTTTAGCTATTAGTAATTAAATTTGGGTCTTAAATGTTTAGTACTTGAGTTTGTTCCTTTCATTGGTATATATATGGGTCTTTAAATTAAATAGAATTTGAATTTAGAAATTAAGTAAATTTCATGTGCATCCATATTTATATTTAATATTCATGTTTCCTTATTGATTATGCCATGGTCATTTGAGAAAAGTGAATGGACTCCGATGATGGAATAACCGGTTGAAATGTTGACAGCATTGTCCATTTTAATCCGGATTTCCTAGGCTTGAAACATTCATTTGGGGGTCTTACCAATCAAGTGGAAGGTTCCCAAATAATGTCTCTCGTATAATTACTCGGTAAAATTGAATTTAACCGGAAATCATGCATCACGTGCATTCATGCATCTAGGGTTTAGATTTAGTAATTTTCAATTAAAGTTTAAAAATCCAAAAGAAATGGAAATTGAAGATGAAATAGAAAAAAATCATTTTCTTCAAAATAAAAAAAAAAGAGTTTGTGCTTGAGAATTGTTCTCTTTTAGTTTTCCAAGATAAAAAAATCAATCAAAAAAAGAAAAATGAGTCTTTCAAAATTAAATTAAAAGATTTTCCAAAAATCCAAAAAGAATCAAATCAAAATTCAAAAATCAAAAATTTTTCATCAAGTTTTCAAAGTATTCAATTTAGGTCTTTTCAAATTGGGAAAATTCCCATCAAGTTTTCAAAGTGTTCAATTTAAGTCTTTTCAAAACATTCAAATATCATTTTTCAAAAGGAGTCATTTTAACGGTAAGTTTTAAAGAAAATTCTCATCATGAGGAGCCCAAAAAGAGAACAAATAATAAACGGGGAAGTCCCGAACATTCCTATTTCAAAATCCAAAACCTGTTTTTGCTTGTTTATTTGCTCAATTTCAAAAAAATTAATAAAAGAGTTCAATGACATGAAAATACCTAAAGATAGAGACAACCAATAATAGAAACCCACAGTCAATTCTAAACTAGTCAATGCCGTCTTTTGACGGGTGTCGTGGGGGTGCTAATCCTTCCCCACGCAACGTGCGGGTCCTGGGTGGTCCGAACCTTACCGCTGAACGACTTAATTTGAAAAATTGTTTAAGATTCGAGGAGAGACCAGTCCGTGGTCAATTGTTGATCTTCATGAATTTTTTTAAGATGTTCTTGCTTAAAGTGCTTCGATGATGACATGATGCATGAATTGAATGAGTGCCCATGTAGAGTAGAGAAAGAAATTAATATGATATTGACTTCCCTTGTTTTACCCAGTGGCTCTTGGACGAGCTTTCTTACTTTGGATCTATCATGGATGACTGGGATTCAGAGAATTCCATTGCCCCCTTATTTCGAGGATCAACTTCCTTATTTCCTTGCAACGAACTTTATCAAAAGTTAGAGTTTGAAAGATGATGAACATGTAGCTTAAACCTTTTAGAAACATGCCATGTTTGCAATATGATTACTATGTCTCATTTGCCCCTTGACAACACCCTATAATTTGCTAGACGTGCCCCACATGATATCCTACCTTTAAAACTCTGATAAGTTTCTCGAAAGATCTGGTGACCACCACTTAGAAGACTTTCTCGCCTAAGATCATTGATTGAAACTTCATCTTAAACTCACAAATGGAATGCAATTCATTTTCAAAACATTCTTTGTGTCTTATTTTGTCAAAAATGCTTTGAGTCAAAACCGGTTATTGAAAGAAGTATGGTTTCAAAAGATTGAATAGAAATTGCAAAAAGGTTTGGTTCGATGTGTTGGCTTGACTTGACAAGACTGAAGTGTTTAGTGACTTCGTCCGCTCTTATCTTCTCGAGGCCATGCTCATGTCTGCAAGGAATCACGCTTTTCGAACTGCTATAGAAGCTCCAAGAATTCCCATCCTTGCTCTAGACTGCCCTTTTTCGGGTTTTCACCCTAGAGCTTTTTGTTTGTTTGTTTTATTTTTTCTTTCTTTTTTTTCTCTCTCTCTCTTTCTTCTTTTTTTTTATGCGCTTGCTTTTGAAAACGATTGAAACCAATTTTCTCTAAAACCTTTTTGAGAAAAACACTTTTCTTTTGCAAAAACAATTTCTATTTTAGGAACAATCCCTTCACCTTCAATATCCTGACCTGATCAAAAATGGACTTTATTAGGCACGTAATGTGGGATTGGGTTAGGGGTGCCAAAGAAAGGATAAAAGGCTCAAAAATGTATTTGAAGGTGCTCGATCCGAGGACCACTTTCTTTGTTGTGAAGCATGCCATTGAACTTGATCTTCCAATTTTCAGCTTTTAGCTTCTTCGTTTTTCCTTTTGCTTTTCTTTTCAATTTTCGACTTTTTTTGCTTTTCATTCACTTTTGATTTGAACTTTGATTTGAATTATTCGATGAAGTGAACTGAATGCTTCTTATGAACTGAAGTCAATACTGTTGGAATGCTCCACTTTAAACTTTGAGTGCAGACCCATTCTTTTGAGGCCGATCCTTCCTCACCTTTGCCCCCCGGTGTGGAGGGTGATCCTTGATCAGGATTGAATCGAAATATAATCCATAAGACTCAAAGAGGACAACTATGGATAATTTTCTACAAGTGAAAGGAATAAGAAAGAAGGCCATTTATCATTTCAGATCTGGATATTTTGATGAAAGGGGACCCTTGGAAAAAAACTAAAAACCTTTTGGAAAACTCATTTTTGAAAACATTTTTTTTTTAAAACAGTTCTCATTTTCCATCCTGAAAATCTATGCATGACGTTACAATTCTTTTTATTCTCTTTTTGCGACCTGTTTATTTTTTTAGGCCCAATTTTTTCTTTTTACGGCCTCTTTCTTTCTTAGGCCCAGTTTTTCTTTTTCTTTGATGGGAATCTGATGATTGATGTCTTCTTCCTCATGGTCTCGTCGACCTCCTTATTGATGAACATGAGTATTTTATTGCTACTGAATATTGCCCCTTCACTGATCACAAGGGTGATAAAGGTGTCTCAACAATTGAAGTGGTTGGAAAAGGTGTTGCTTAGATTGGCTTATTTGATCTCCGAACCAATTTGTCTTCCTAAGGCCTGAAAGTGATTTGAATTTGGCCTTTTAAGTGATTTCCTCTGTGATATGAAAAGATCCCCATATGTGTCTCGAAAAGTATGGGACTTCAGATTCAAATTGTTTTCCGGGAAAAAGAATGGGCTCTTTTGGGTATAAAAACCTTTTATTTATTCAAAACTTTTTATTGAAAAGATTGTTTCTTGTTTTATCATCGAAAACCTCTTCATCCCTTTGGTCGTCGCCTAGACAAAGATCTTTGCCCCTTGCTAGGCACTTTTTGAGAACTGTCTCTAAGTGGTGATCACTTGATTCTGCAAGTTTTATTCTTTCTTAACAACAGAACTTTGTTTAATTAAGTCGATTAATGAAAGTGCAACAATTTGAACCAACACAATGCAATCCTACAGTTAAAGATTCAAAATACAATGATTTGAGCCAAAATGCTATGCTGATGCCATGCATCTGTTAGCTATGCTCCGAAGTTTGAGAAATTCCTTTTTGGTGGGCTTCTGTTGCTCCTTTGCGTCTGAGCCGTGTGACCCTTTATTACTCGAGAAAATACTCAAGATATAATTCCTGATGTTGTCTTCAACTTTTTCGACCTGAAATCCTGGAGTCCTCTACTGATTGGCCGTCTGTTTGAGCAAGAGCGACTTTACTGGCATGGTCTGGTTTCTTTTGAAGTATTTGAGGAAAACAACTCCTTGATCCATCTCTCTAATTACTCATCAGTAGTTGTGCTCAATGCTTCCGAAGAGTCACCAATACTTTCCTGACAAGGTTAGCCTCCAATAGAGCAGATAGGAAACAAGTAATATTTGCAAGAAATGTATTGCCTATATGCCCAAAATGTATCTATTTATAAAAGATAAAGGTAATGCAAGATGGATGCATGTAGTAATGAATGGATTAATGCATGATTAATGCATGAATATATATAAAGGAGTGGATAATGCATGATGAATGTTTGACATATACAAATAATTGTGATGATAACTCGACAAATCATAAAAAAGTGAATGAGATGCACCATGACATGGCAATCTACGTTGATAAATAAACGAATTCTCATGGAAAACTATGTTGATGAACAATGCATGGATATGAACACAAGGGAATGCACAATGATGAATCCTGCAAAGCAAAGAGTTAGGTGGATGCAGATGTGAAAAAGGAAAGAGTGACAGAACAAAAATGGTTAGTAACTAAACACAAAATAAAGCAATGATAATTGAGAATTGAAGAAAAATCGTGCCCATTTTATTGCTCATCAAAACATTTTTCTTAAAAACTTTCGGACTATGGGTCGGTTTGGAGCAGGTCAGTCCGCCTATTGTGAACAACGCAATTGCCCACTCTACGATCTGATTTTGGAAAAACGAGATAGTAAAGATAAGAAATGTTCCTTTTGTGTACTAAGGTTTATCCTCACGGGACTGGCTCTACTTAAGCTGGATATCTCTCACGGGATCTATATGCTGGGTGAGGCTTCACACAGGATCTAAAGGTTCCCAAACTGTCCTCACTGACGACTGCTCCAGGCTAGTAAGGCCTCCCATCCTCACCCACTATAGGTTCATTGGAAAGGATTCAGTATGAGTGGAGGTGTTCACTACAAACCCGCACGGTGACTATCGTCACACGAGGCCTAGCTACTTTGCCTCCTCCTAATGGGTTAGAGCTCCAGTGTAAGCTCATGCAATGCAAATGCAAGTTATTAGTGCACGTGTGAAGGAACATACAAACCTTTACCATAATTCTACCCAAATTACTAAACTACCCTAAGAGAAAGGCAACAAATGTAAAGTTAAGCAAGACATATACATGTAAGAATGCATCTTTATTAATGAATGGGCATGGCACATATGCGTAAGATAAAAACATGGGCATGGCACAAACCCTAGTTAATACTAAACCAGTATTCAGTTCGACTCTCTAACGATCCCCAGTGGAGTCGCCAAGCTGTCGCAACGTCTGGGTCCGGGAGTCGGGTACGCGTGGGGAAGGATTAGCACCCCAACGACGCCCGTCAAAAGACGGCACTGACTAGTCTAGACTTAACTATGGGTTTCCAAGTTCGGTTGTTTTCTATCTTTAAATATATTCATGCCTATTTGACTCTTTTACACTAACTAAATTACTAACTAACATACTCATCTCTCAGTATTGTCTATTTTGCTACTTTTGTCATTTTTACTCTTTTCTTACTCTTTTTACTAATTACTCTTTCCTTACTCTCTTTTATTGATTACCACTTTTTACTTTTTTCTTATACTGACCACCATTTTACTCTCTGAATTACTAATCACCTTTCACTCTTTACAAATTACTATCTTACTCTTTCTAACAACCATTTTTGCTCTTATTGATTACTATTTTACCTTTTACTGATTACTTTTTACTATTTTACTCTTTACTGATAACCTTCTTACTTTTTACTGATTTTTACTCTTTACTAATTACCATTTTGCTCTTACTGATTACCTTTTACCCTTTATAGATTACCATTTTGCTCTTACTGATTGTCATTTTACCTTTTACTGATTATTATCACTTTTTACGATTTTACTCTTTACTGATTACCATTTTACTTTTTACTGATTACTATTTTACCATTTTGCTCTTACTGAATACCTTTTACTAATTACTATTTTACTCTTTACTGATTACCTTCTTACTTTTTACTGATTACCATTTTACTCTTTACTGATTACCATTTTGCCCTCACTGATTACTATTTTACTCTTTACTGATTACCTTCTTACTTTTTACTGATTTTTACTCTTTACCGATTTACTGATTGCTTCTTTTACTCTTACTTTTAATTACCATTTTACTGATTACTTCTTTTACTTTGACTCTTTAATTACTGATTTCCCTGATTAATCTCTTGCCTTGACCCTTGATTATCAAATTACTGATTAATCCCTTTTACTTAATTACTGATTTACTGATTACCATTACCTTGACTTCTTTACTCCTTTTACTCTTATTTTTTTTATTACTGATTGACTAATTACTTCATTAATCCTTCTACTTTCCTTTTTACTTCTTTTATCATCATTTTTCGCTTGATTACTAATTTGCCCTTGATGTATGGATGCATATGATTCATGTATTCCGGTTTAACAACTATTTACCGAGTGGTTATACGAGAGACATCATTTGGGCACCTTACACTTGATTGGTAAGACCCCCAAATAAATACCCCAAGCCTAGGAAATCCGGGTTAAAACGGACAATGCTGTCAACGTTCCAACCGGTTTTTCCATCATCGGAATCCATTTATTTTTAGCCGAATGAACAGGATATCAACAACATTAAGGAAATTAAACATGGATGCACGTGTAACCCAATTTATTGATTGCTTCCTCAAATTACTAAAAACTAAATTTACTACATATTTAATTCAAAGATTTAGTTATAGGCCTAACTACAAACCCAA
Source organism: Corchorus capsularis (assembly GCA_001974805.1). Lineage (NCBI taxonomy): Eukaryota > Viridiplantae > Streptophyta > Magnoliopsida > Malvales > Malvaceae > Corchorus > Corchorus capsularis. The sequence goes on from AWWV01010982.1 coordinate 6,676, forward strand.
GCTCAAGATCGAATCCCAAAAACAATAAGGCCCAAAATAGCATACCAAGCCCATCAAGAAGAATTAAGACAAAACAAAATAAATGAATAAGCCCAAACTAAGAAAAGCAACCTTTATTACAAAGTTTAAGGCCCAAATATTATTTCATTCCATTATTAGGTTTAATTAATCACCAAACTAAAACACATTCTTCCAATTCTAACCTACCAAGACTAATTCTTAAAGAAAAAAAAACTTCTCTTTAAACTTATCATACTAAAGACCCAACTTAAAACTTGAATAAACCCTATTTTATTTTCCATATGAATTTAGCATTTGCTTAATATATATATATATATATATACATCCTAGAGTCCACCAAATAACTCAACCCACCTTTAATCAATTTTTTAAACAAAATTACTTGGCATTCTAATTCCTAAATAGGATTATTATTTTTATTCATTAATTCCCTGCAAATCCATTCAACTTACACGCATATATCTATTATTATTTTTGTTTATTTTCATTTATTACTTATTATTTTCCTTACTAAAGATCATCATTTTTTCTAATTATTTAAATTAAATAATGTTAATATCATCAAATTAAATTAGCAAGGACTTAACTAGAAAAGAAATTAAAGCCTAAAGGACCAAACCGGAATAATACAAAAACTTTATTGTAAACGGAACAATCTTTGCGTATTTAAAAGGGTAAATTAGTAAACTTTTGGACCTAATTGAACTAAAACAGGACCTTTCTAAAAAAAGAACTAAAACCAAGCCCTTAATCGACCTAAACACAAAGTTTTCAGGGATCTAATTGAATGACCGACTAAAGTGGAACCTAAAATAACCTATTAAAACCCTACCTACGTCATACATATATATACTACTTTTAAACAGAAAAAACAAACAAACAACAAAATAAGACCCTAATTTTTTTACCTTCTGCCGCTTTCCTTCACCGGAAATCGCCCCGCCACACCAACCGCCGTGTGCCACCGCGTCGGGATATCTTTCGGTCGCCGACAGCCTCCGATCTGGTACCAAATTGCTCTCCTTTGCTTCCCGGTTCTGACACCGGGGTTGATTTTCCCCAAATCTCAATGGAATTTCCTAGAACTAGGTTTTACCGAAACCCTTTCAAACCTCTCAAACGGAAAAATCAAACGGCCGGCGGTTCTCCTCTCTCGGTAAGTCACTCTCTCTCTCTCTTACTCTCTCTTTTCACCGAAACCGACTTTTAAACTATCCCTAAACTCAAACTAATCCATACATTTTGTTGGGTTTTGGGTGTTCTCGATGGGAAAGGTTTGAAACTGCAAAGCAAGGGTGAAGGAGAAATGACGGTGAAGAACTAGACAAGAAATGGGAATCTGTAAAGGTAAAAGGTAATCAGCAAGAGCAAAATGGTAATCAGTAAAGAGTAAAAATCAGTAAAAAGTAAGAAGGTTATCAGTAAAGAGTAAAATAGTAAAAAGTAATTAGTAAACGGTAAAATAGTAATCAGTAAGAGCAAAAATGGTTGTTAGAAAGAGTAAGATAGTAATCTGTAAAGAGTGAAAGGTGATCAGTAATTCAGAGAGTAAAATAGTGGTCAGTATAAGAAAAAAGTAAAAAGTGGTAATTAATAAAAGAGAGTAAGGAAAGAGTAATTAGTAAAAAGAGTAAGAAAAGAGTAAAAATGACAAAAGTAGCAAAATAGACAATACTGAGAGAAGAGTATGTTAGTTAGTAATTTAGTTAGTGTAAAAGAGTCAAATAGGCATGAATATATTTAAAGATAGAAAACAACCGAACTTGGAAACCCATAGTTACGTCTAGACTAGTCAGTGCCGTCTTTTGACGGGCGTCGTGGTGGTGCTAATCCTTCCCCACGCGTACCCGACTCCTGAACCCTTAGGACTCTGGTTAGTAGACCGTTTATTAGGTTTTGTGTTACCTTCACAAAATTAAGGTTAACATTAGGCTTAATAATCTGATAGGTAGCTAATCACACCTAGGTTAAAAAAGATTAGTGGCGACTCCGTAGCTTAGTTTTCAGTTCTTTTAAGTCGTTAAACGGTAGGGTTCGGACCCCCCGGACCCAGACGTTGCGACAGCTTGGCGACTCCATTGGGGACTGGTTAGAGAGTCGAATTGAATACTGGTTTAGTATTAACTAGGGTTTGCATAATTGGTTGTTTGTTTATTCTTGTCTATTTTTCATGCCTATATTTTTATCTTGCACATATATGCCATGCCCATTCATTAATAAAGATACATTCTTACATGTATATGTCTTGCTTAACTTTACTTTTGTTGCCTTTTTCTTCGGGTAGTTTAGTAATTTGGGTTGAGTCTGTTCGGTAAAGGTTTGTATGCTCCTTCATACGTGGACTAATAAACTTACATTTGCATTGCATGAGCTTATACCGAAGCTCTTACCCATTTAGGGGGAGGCAAAGTAGCTAGCCATCGTGTGGCGATAGTCACCGTGCGGGTTTGTAGTGAACACCTCCACTCAGACTGAGTCCTTTCCAATGAACCCATAGTGGGTAAGGATTGGAGGCCTTGCTAGCCCAAAACGGGCGATAGTAAGGACAGTTTGGGAACCTTTAGAACCAATGAGCCCCACCCAGCATATAATTACCTTATCCAACCTAAGTAGAGCCAATCCGGTGGAAATGAACCTAGGCACACAAAAGTAACATTTCTTACCTTTACTATTTACTATTCTTTATTATAGACCATGGAAAGAGGTAATTGTGTTACCTCGACAAATGGACTCCCTGCCCTAAGGGCCCAAGGCTCGAGTTTTCAAAAACTGAAAATGTTCTTGATGATATAAGGGCACCAGTATATTGTTCAAAATGTTGAATAATTTATTCCTTCATAAAGTACTAACTAATTTCTTTTGTTGTTTGCTTTTCTTTGTTCTTTCGCTTTGCATTTTGCATCCATAATAGGTAGATTCATCATTTAAGATAGAGAAAAATGATGTGGGATCAGGACGATTTGGAATCTTATGTGCCAGAACATCTAAGGGACAGTCACCCGGTTCACGCCCAGCGTAGACATGAGTTAGCACAGAAACAGTATGGGGATAATTTAACCGACGAGTTCCAATCAGAGGTACCAGAGGAAGTATACTTGGATTTCAAGCAGAATGACTACACTGAACTTCACAAATTATGGCTGAAGATGAGGATGACAGAATCAAAATTTGCAGAAAAGTATGGAGCAGTAGTACAACTTATGGAAGTGAAGGTGGATGTTAACATGATCAGGGGAATGCTCCCGTATTGGGACTGATCGTATCGTTGCTTCACCTTTAATGAGGTTGACATGGTCCCCACCATTGAAGAATACGCTCTGTTGTTGAGGCTAAAGGCTATCAAGGCAGGATCTAGGGTCTTCATGAGGGGCAACAAGTCTACTGCAATATCCACCTTGGCAGATCTCATGGGTATGAAAAAAGTAGCTTATGATAAGTATTGGAAGAGTAAGGGCTATTCAGATGGATTGGCAATACAGTGCCTTATGGAATTTGTCAAAGAAAACCGAAACACTCCTCAGGGGCAGAATATTATGGCTGTGTTGGTGTATGGAATGGTTGTGTTTCCCAGGGCTCTAGGATATGTGGACTCCTATGTGATTCACTTGGTTGACTCCATCTTGAGAGGAGATAACCCGGTTCCAGCCATTTTAGCAGAAACCATTAGGTCCTTGAATTATTGTCGGCAGAAAGGAGGAAGGTTCCAAGGCTGTGCTCAGTTGTTAACTATTTGGTTCAAAGGACACTTTGAATTGTATGGAATCTCGATTTACACCCCCGATTCATCAGTGGGTGAGGGCAAATCCCATACGGGAATATCTTGATAGTAAGTGGCCCGAAGGCAAGACCAAAGCACAATGGATGAAATTTCTTGGAACCCTAAAAGCTGAGCAAGTCAACTGGGTTGCTCCATGGTTCTACACTACTTCTGTGGCTTATTGTTGCGGGCCCAACCCGTGGGTACCTTTGTTTGGGCTATGGGGTGTCACAAGTTACTCTCCCGTGATTGTTAGAAGGCAATATGGAAGTAAACAGTTCATCCCTGCCTCTCATGGTCTAAATAGTGTTGATATCCTTTATGGGGAAGAGAATTCCAAACAAGAAACTCAAGAGCTGCGGAAAACCCTCACACAGATGATCTTTGTAAGGAAGGGTGGAAGAAATCCAAGGGTGACACCAGAATACCCGGATTGGCATCGGATGAGAGTAAAGGATATAAAGGTACCTCCTCCTACTGATTTAGAAGCGGCAGTAAGTGAAAAGATGGAGGACATAGTTATGAAGCTGACAATACAGTTGAAAAGACAGACAGAAGGCACTGAAGCTGAAAGACTAGCCAAGGTTAACCAGCAGCTGATTTTGGAAAAAGAGAAGGCAGAAAAGAGGGCTAGGGAAACAGAGTCCAAGCTGAGAGAAGCAAGGGAGGAAAGTAAGGATACAAGGAAGTTGAAGGAGAAAGTTGAAACTGAGAATCAGAAGCTAAAAGGG
>AWWV01010984.1:0-37707 GCA_001974805.1 Corchorus capsularis
ATAAATGGATTCCGATGATGGAAAAACCGGTTGGAACGTTGACAGCATTGTCCATTTTAATCCGGATTTCCTAGGCTTGGGGTATTTATTTGGGGGTCTTACCAATCAAGTGGAAGGTGCCCAAATGATGCCTCTCGTATAACCACTCGGTAAATAGTTGTTAAACCGGAATACATGCATCATATGTATCCATACATCAAGGGCAAATTAGTAATCAAGCAAAAAATGATGATAAAAGAAGTAAAAAGGAAAGTAGAAAGATTAATGAAGTAATTAGTCAATCAGTAATAAAAAAATAAGAGTAAAAGGAGTAAAGAAGTCAAGGTAATGGTAATCAGTAAATCAGTAATTAAGTAAAAGGGATTAATCAGTAATTTGATAATCAAGGGTCAAGGCAAGAGATTAATCAGTGAAATCAGTAATTAAAGAGTCAAAGTAAAAGAAGTAATCAGTAAAATGGTAATTAAAAGTAAGAGTAAAAGAAGCAATTAGTAAATCGGTAAAGAGTAAAAATCAGTAAAAAGTAAGAAGGTAATCAGTAAAAAATAAAATAGTAATCAGTGAGGGCAAAATGGTAATCAGTAAAGAGTAAAATGGTAATCAGTAAAAAGTAAGAAGGTAATCAGTAAAAAGTAAAATAGTAATTAGTAAAAGGTAATCAGTAAGAGCAAAATGGTAAAATAGTAATCAGTGAAAAGTAAAATGGTAATCAGTAAAGAGTAAAATCGTAAAAAGTGATAATAATCAGTAAAAGGTAAAATGGTAATCGGTAAGAGTAAAATGGTAATCAGTAAAAAGTAAGAAGGTAATCAGTAAAGAGTAAAATCGTAAAAAGTGATAATAATCAGTAAAAGTTAAAATGGTAATCAGTAAGAGCAAAATGGTAATCAGTAAAGGGTAAAAGGTAATCAGTAAGAGCAAAATGGTAATCAGTAAAGAGTAAAAATCAGTAAAAAGTAAGAAGGTTATCAGTAAAGAGTAAAATAGTAAAAAGTAATCAGTAAAAGGTAAAACAGTAATCAGTAAGACCAAAAATGGTAGTTAGAAAGAGTAAGATAGTAACCTGTAAAGAGTGAAAGGTGATTAGTAATTCAGAGAGTAAAATGGTGGTCAGTATAAGAAAAAAGTAAAAAGTGGTAATCAATAGAAGAGAGTAAGGAAAGAGTAATTAGTAAAAAGAGTAAGAAAAGAGTAAAAATGACGAAAGTAGCAAAATAGACAATACTGAGAGAAGAGTATGTTAGTTAGTAATTTAGTTAGTGTAAAAGAGTCAAATAGGCATGAATATATTTAAAGATAGAAAACAACCGAACTTGGAAACCCATAGTTAAGTCTAGACTAGTCAGTGCCGTCTTTTGACGGGCGTCGTGGGGGTGCTAATCCTTCCCCACGCGTACCCGACTCCCGAACCCTTAGGACTCTGGTTAGTAGACTGTTTATTAGGTTTAGTGTTACCTTCACCAAGTTAAGGTTAACATTAGGCTTAATAATCTGATAGGTGGCTAATCACACCTAGGTTAAAAAAGATTAGTGGCGACTCCGTAGCTTAGTTTTCAGTTCTTTTAAGTTGTTAAACGGTAGGGTTCGGACCCCCCGGACCCAGACGTTGCGACAGGTTTTAGTGCAGGTAACTTCCTTGGATTTTTTGTTCATCAACGAGGAATCGAGATAGACCAAAACAAGGCAAGAGCCATCCTACAAGCAAAACCACCTACTTCCAAAAAAGAGTTACAATGTTTCCTTGGACAAGTGAACTTTTTACGAAGATTCATCTCCAATACTGCTGGTAAAACCAAGGCGTTTTCACCACTATTGAAGTTGAAAGATAAGGAAGAGTTCCAATGGGATGATAAACACCAAGAAGCATTCGAGGCCATCAAGAAGTATTTAGCTTCGCCTCCTGTTTTAGTTCCTCCTGAGAGGAATCGACCTTTGTACTTATATATTTCAGCCACTGATTTCTCTATTGGATCCTTGTTGGCTCAGGATATAGGCAAAGGGAAGGAACAAGTAGTATACTACTTAAGTAGGGCGTTTACTGATGTAGAAACCAGATATAGTCCTATTGAAAAGCTTTGTTTATCGCTCTATTTCGCAGCAATAAAACTTAGACATTATATGCTTTACTTTGATGTCTACATTATTGCTAAGACCGACGTGGTTAAGTATGTGCTAACCCGGCCCTTTTTAGAGGCCGCCTTGGAAAGTGGAGCCTAGCCCTGGTTGAGTTTAGTCTCAAATATATACCACAGAAAGCAGTCAAGGGACAAGCCATTGTAGACTTTCTGGCTGATCACCCTTGTCTGGATCTGGGGGAAGAATTTGATGACTCAAACTTTGTCATGGAGGTATCCTTAGTACCATGGGAACTAGTGTTTGACGGATCTAGCACCACTGACTCGGCTGGTGCTGGGGTCGTAATCATCTCTCCGAGTAATGAAATTACCATGATGGCTTTTCATCTTGACTTTGATTGTACGAACAATTAAGCCGAGTATGAAGCACTCATCATTGGTCTGGAGTTACACAGAGAAATGAAAGTACCCACTGTACACATCAAAGGAGACTCTCTGTTGGTTATTAATCAACTTACTCGAGAGTTCAACTGCACAAGTCCATCTTTGCTACCTTACTATGCAATGGCAGTGCAATTGTTAGAAAAATTTGATGATGTAAGGGTACGACATATCCCTAGGCACCATATTGAGGCTGCAAACCTTGCTGCGCAACTTGCTTCTGGCGTTTCCTTTCTAGATCATATCTGGAGGAAAGTGATAAGTATTGAAAGGAGAACTATGCCTTCAATATTTGCTAGGGATAATGTACTAGAAGTATACAACCTAGTACACAGACTTGATGATTGGCGCCAACCCTTTCTTGATTACCTTCGACAACCATCAATAAAGGTTAGTAGGAGAATCAGAACTTTGGCTGTGCACTATACTATCTTGGCTGACGAGTTGTACCGAAAGGACTTAGACGGATCTTTAATGAGATGTCTAGGGGATGAGGAAGCTAAGAAGGTCATCAAGAATGTACATGAAGGCTTGTGTGGTGCTCACCAAGCTGGAAGAAAGATGAGGTGGCTTATACGCCGTCATGGCTTTTACTGGCCAACCATCATGAAAGACTGCATGGAATTTGCCAGAGGATGCCAAGCTTGTCAAGCATATGGTCCTATTTGGAGACTTCCATCAGATGAGCTACATTCTATAATAAAGCCTTGGCCGTTTAGAGGATGGGCAATCGATCTCATAGGAAAGATTATCAACCTGCTAAGGGAGGAGTCTGCTTTACCAAAGTTGCCACAGACTACTTCACCAAATGGGTGGAAGCTAAAGCTCTGAATGGCATAGCTCATAATGATATCAAGAAGTTCATCAAGGAACATATCATCTATCACTTTGGAATTCCTGAGACTCTCACCACTGACCAAGGTACCTACTTTGATGGTGAGATCACAACGAGTTTGGAAAGAAAATTTGTCCTAAACTTCACTAAGTCAACGCCATACTATGCGCAGGCTAATGGATAGGCCGTGGCTTCTAATAAAGTAATGATAGGCATCATAGAAAAGATGATAAAAGACAAACCTGGTAAATGGGACCATGTATTGCCAAAAGCCCTCTGGGCATACCGCATGTCACAGCGCTCAAGTACTGGAGTGAGTCCTTTTAGCCTAACATATGGACATGATTCGATGGTTCCTATGGTACTCTTGGCTAAATCAGCCAGAGTTGCATTTCAAAACAACTTGCAATGGTATGATTACAACGATGCCATGATGATTGAGCTTGCAGACTTAGATGCTGAAAGGTTGGAAGCTCTAAATCATCTGCAAGCAGAAAAGAAGAAGGCGGAAAGATGTTATAATAAGAAGGTTCGCCGACAAAGCTTCGTCGAAGGTGAACTAGTATGGAAAGCTTTCTTGCCTCTCGGATCAAAGAAATGTGGAAAATGGTCTCCCAAGTGGGAAGGACCATTCCGTATCAAGAAAGTACTTCAAAATGGTGCTTATTGGTTGGAGGATGAAGATGGGGACTCCCATAAGAAGTTCATCAATGGGCGTTACCTGAAGAAGTACTACCCAACTGCATAGGAGGCAAAGTCTGATCCAAATCCTGAGTTTGAATTGGAGGAGGAACCAGACGAAGTGGCTATGACTCAACTCCTAGCCACTTGCTTCACCGAAGTGTAATGCAAACTCATATGCTTCGTGGACTCAGCCACCCCAATTGCATTCTTGTGGCTTTAAAACAAAATCAAATATTTTTATTACTTATTAAGTAATGAGAATTTTTGAAAATTTTTGCCACTAAGTACTATAGATGGCGAAATTTGGAGACTAAGTGTCGAAACGTTCGGGTCCGGGGAACCCTATCGAAACGACTTTGGAAAAAGAGGAGTCGCCACTAATTTTTTTTGCTAAGGTGTGATTAGCCACCTAATGATCTCCTAAGCCTAGTTAAATCCAAAGCTCAGCATTGGACCCACTAAACTTAAAGTCCGGTCTTCCAACCTAAATCTAGGTTCGGGAGTCTGTTACATTTGGGGAAGGATCAACACCCCCAAATGCCCGTCAAATGACGGTACCTCTAATCTAAACTAAGATCTAGTGAGTCTAAATAAAAACGGTTGCTTCTATCTTATTTTCGGATGAATGAATGCAAATGATGCATGAACTGGTGAATTTTAGTTTATCAGTAAACAGTAGTATACTTGAAATTACCCCGAAACCCTTCCCACACATTATGGGCGTATTTCGGGAATAATCCAATCTCGGAGCAAGAGCCCAGAATTCGTACCCAAGTACATTTACTGAGAACTCACCCGTCGTTGCAAAATACGACATTTTACTGATTTTACTTAGTTAGTTCTAGTGAACGCTAATGCATGATGATTGATTTTAATTACATGCATTAACACAAGTCTACCCAAAGTCAATTCCACGAACCCTTCCCACGCATTATGGGGGGTATTCGTAGAAGAGACCGGTCTAAAAGGGACTCCCAGAAATTTGTACCCGAGTACATTTATCTGAGTGACCCTTCATCTTAGTAAAAGACGAGAGTTAATACATTTTAAGGACATATTAAGATACCAATATGTAGGGCATGCCTATATTCTACTTTCTACTTTACTCATCTACTAATTACTAAATTATTACAAAACCCAAATATTAATGAAACTACTATAAATAAATTAAAAAGCTAAGGGTCGGACTGGGTAATTCTGGGGACCTTTGCACACTAAACAAAACAGTTAGCAAATTTCAAGGGCATAAAGCACAAAAATCAACCACGTGCATCATAATAAAATTAAAAGGAATCAAAGGTCAAATTAAACAAACTTGGCATGAGAAAATTAAATCTATCTCATAATAAACTTAAGCCTAAAAGAGACCAAAATTGTAACCAAAGGCTTAATTTTTAAGTAAATACTAATCCAAATTAATTCGTCAATTCCATTTTAAGTCACTTCCAATTTTAAAAGGTCAAATCCTTTATTTCAAAATTTATTTTCGAACTAAAATTAGAACTTGAAATTGAATTTTCGATTTTCCCAATTAGAAGAGTCTCAAAATGGTATCAAATGAATTGTCTTGAATTAATATGAACTTAAGAAGATTAAGCCATTAGACCTTAAAGAAATCCCAATTTTAAGTTGATTGAAACATGAAAAATCTAAGCTCATTAACAACTTTATTAATCTAAACATAAAAGTTCATAGCTTTATCATGAAAATAACAACTCAAATATATTAGGCATAAATCTTCACCAAAATAAAAATAAATAATAACCTCAAATTTAATCCACCATAGTTATCAATTAAAGACCAAAGATTTAAACTTTCAATCAAATTATTTCCTAAAATCCACAAATCACTATCATATTCATATAAACACATATATATTAATCATAAAATTGGAAACAAAGTTCAATACTCCAAACAATCATGACTCAAATCGCATGAATTAAACAAAATGGACTTAATTAAAAAAAAATTGAAAGAAAACTTACCAGACGACGCCGTTTCCCTTAGTTATAGTTGCTTGTAAAACCTTCCTCTTTTTTTTCTGAACATTTCTCCCTTGGAACCCTAGCCGTCTGAAATCACCTCAGCCTCGCACCAACGCCGGGCCACCGCGGCGGAGTCTCGCTGGAGCTCGGATGAAGTCTAAACTTTCCAGAATGCCTCCCCCCGTCGTCCCCGTCTCAGATCCGACCTTGTTTCTCTCCAAATATGCCTAGGAAGACACAAATCTAGGCCAACCCGAAGCTTTCGTCACTTTCTCCGATCTCCCTATTGTGCCGTCGCATCGCCTTCATTCTCTGGTATATTGTTCGTCATCTCCTCTGCTTCCAAACCCCGCTGTTTTTTTTCGATCGGAGAGAGCTTCGCCCGAGAGGAAAGTGAGTGTTTTTCTCTAGTGAGGAGGGGGCTTATTCCAGAGAAAGAGAGTGGTGAGAGAGAAGATTCGTTAGAGAGAAAACGGTTCCAGGGTGAGAGAGAGCATGTGTGTATATTGAGAGGAAAGATTTCCTTTAGAGGTGAGGGAAAAGAGGCCTCTGTTCGGGAGGGAGAGAGGTAATTCGAAAAAGATTTCTTGGAGATGAAATTAGTGCATTCGGAGGCTAAGAGAGAGAGTGAAGAGTAGTGAGAGGGAGAGAGTGGTCCCAGAATGAAGAGAATCAAGAGAGTGTGAAGAAGGAATTTTTGTTCCATCCCCCTGCCATCGTGCCGAGAGTGATTGAGTGTTCTGTTATCCCCCTCTATCCGAGTGGTTTTTTTTTCCTTTTTCGGTTCAATGAATCCAAGGATTCCTCTCCATCCCTGAGCTAACCATTTTTTTTGTCGTCTTGTATCAGGTCTCCAAGATTGGTATGCTGGCAACGAGGTGAGCTGGCATTGGATTCCTTATCAGGTATTTTCCTTTCATCTCTCTGTAGCTAACGGTTTTGGCTTAGATTCTCTGTTGTGAATGCTTTTGGTCATCTGTTTGTATTTTAAGCCCATGCCCTTGATTTGTTTGACCTTGAGAACACTCATTTTATGGATTCGATCCTGTGATTTGCTTGATGTATTGCTGTCTTAATGGATTTTGATATGCCAGTCTTGCACTAATCTGAATGGCCTTGGTGGATGTCGATTTTGCCCTGTAACCTGATGAGTAAAACTTTAATGCACTGTATTGCAAGATTTTGATGTAGTTGCCCTTCTTGCTGCTTTAGTCTTGATTTTCTAATTAAACTAGGCGTTTGTGTATTCTGCAACCTTTTGTTTTAGGGCCAATGGACAAGGATCTTCACAATCAATTGAACCCAATCAAGAGCAAATAATGCCATGTACCAATGCTATGGCTTGAGGGAAAGCAAAAGCAACGAGGAATGGAACCTAGACGAGAGTCCAGCTATGTCAAAAGACACAAAGAAAATTAGAGGCCTTTTCATTCGGAAGGAAATGTGTATTAAAGTGCTCTGTTAGTAATGTAAACAAGAAGCTACTTATTAGTATTCTAGGAATGGATAGAAATTTTTTTGCACTTTTGTAATATGTTGGATCAACAATGTAAAGGACCCATAGCATATCTCCTACGTTCATTACTAAATGAAAATGGAATGTAACTTTCTTTCTTTTTTTTCTCTCTCTCTTCTTTTTTACTATGATTTTTTCCAATTTATATATTTTTTGTATTTTAGAATTATGAACCTAATGATATGTGAACCAAATTTTCTAAATATTCTTAAATTTAAGAATTGACTCAAATGACCCTATTTGCAAACTAAGAAACAAATTTTTAAAATAAAGGATTAAAATGCAACAATGCTAAATTACTAAATGAAACTAAGCCATAAAATATGTAGAAATGCCAAATATGCACATTGAGATTTTTTTTTGGGTTTTTTCAAATGCAATTTAAACGAATGGGTAATAAATTAGCTAACCTAAATTAAAAATGGACTAAAAATGACCAAAATATCCCTGAATGTAAAAAAATGACCAAAATGCCCCTATGATGTGAAAATGACCAAAATGCCCCTATGATGTGTAAATGACCAAAATGCCCCTGGATGACCTTAAGAAATAAATTGATTTAAATTAAAGGATACAGGACAAAAATGGGTGTCTACACTAAGAAAGGAAATTCCATCACTAAAATTCGTCTAAGTGTTGTGGAGTTTACTTTTTTGCAAAGTTTGGCCTTAAACAAATAAGGAGGGCCGAATTTTCCTAAGGATTTTTGGGCTAGATTGCAGAAAATTTCACTAAGTATTTTGGCAATTTTCATTTCAAATAAAATCCTAAGTATTTTAAATCTTGGTGGTTTTATCACAAGGCCATGAGGTTGAAATTGACAAGGATTTTGTTTAAGTTAGATGGCTAGAAAATAAATGAAGGCCATTAATTTAAAAGTTGGCTAAAATCCATCGCCACCAATTCAAAACAAAACATAAATTGTTTGGAAATTGAAATAAAACAAAATCATAAAGATGGTTATGCTTCTGCACCTTTTTCCTCTTTGGTAGGTTTAAGAGGGAAGGTCTCAGGAAGAAGTGACCTCCACATTTCAAACTCTTTGTCCATATTGTCTAGCAAGGTTCTGAGGAAATCCCTCTCAAAGACAGTGGCTAGATATTCTTCCTTTTCGTTAAGGAGAATATTAGCTTCGCAGTAGAGGTCTTCACACTTTTGATGGCAAGGAGTTTCACGTTGTTGAATAAGCTTCGCCTTCTCAAGTTGAAGAACTTTAACTTTTACTAAGTAGTCGTTGATCTCAGCATCAATGGTTAACTCTCTCTCTGATGGTGCCACAGAATTATTAGGGCGGATGCCTTATTATCCAATGACCTCTGACGCGCCTTGTATCTTTTCTCCTTCGCATTGAATTGATCAAAGAGGCTTTTAGTTTGATTCTACCGTAATAGTAAATCATCAAACAACCTTGGAAAATGTTTCCAGAACAGAGCCTCATCCTCATCAATCTCAAGGGAAAGGGACTAGGCCTGAGCATGAGAATAGATGGTCTTCTTCCGGTCAGGGAGAATGACCACATTCGCCTTTGATGTAAACTCACAAAGCTCGTCATAAGCTTCTTTGAGCCTTACATCAGAAGGAACTTCAACACTATCTCTTGAAAAAGTTCCAGTGTCTTGAGGAAGGATCTTGGAGATATACTCTTTAAGGATCTTACACCTCTGTACAAAAGGGATTTCCTTTAGGGGAGAAGGCAGTGTGGAAGAAAAGTCCACTTGGTCAGAAGATAAGACGATAGGGATCTTACCCCTATTGCCCGAATCATTGACTAAGATAGGCATAGGAAAGGAAGAGGTAGCTTCATGAACAACCACAGGATATGTTCCTTGTTGGTTGGAAAGTAAGGCCTACAAGTCTATCACAAGGTCACTGTTACTTGGTTGCTCCAGCAAGTTTATGTCACATACAGAAAAATCTTTATCCATAAGGAGAGAGTTGGCCATGGTGAGGGCTGAACTCTTGGAGATATCCTTTTGGTTGAGATAAGTGACAGAATTTGGAGACATAGGAGGATCGGCACTTGCAGACTCAGACTGAGTTCGAGATTGTGCCTCCTGGGAAATTGGCTCTTGGGAAAGAGAAGCTTCCGAAAAATCTCCTATTTGCGAGATAATCTTCTTTCTCTTTGAAGAAGATTGAGGGAAACCCTTTCCATGAGCCGAAGAGGGACGTTTCTGCATCACTGACTTGGTTATTGAACCCATCTTGGTGGCATCCTTTTTCGAAGGGATGTAAACATCACTTGTAAAAGCAATCAGTAACAATGCTTTGGAATTTTTCTAAAGTAATAAAGAAGGACTTACCATGAGGAAAATGAAGTCTAGTAGCAATATTAGAGATATCTTCATTCCCAACCCTTTCCCAGATCTCTGACCACCAAGTAACGAAGCTTGGAGTAACTTTTGGATGGAAAGGAGGATGATAAATTCGGCCTCTTGACGATGCTTTCGAGCAAACTCATGAGATTTCTTGGAGAAAGCCTCATAATGGATAGAAGGTCTTGTGTGACAACACTTGTTCCTTGAGAAATGAGGAGGCGAAGGTATATGTTTTTTGAAGCCAAGCTGCCGACTAAATAAGGGAGGACAGTATGCCTCAAACCCAGACCTGGCCCTGGCACTAATCTCAACTCCAAAGGAAAGGTCGATGGGTAGACAAAAGTTCTTCCATGCTTGTTTCACAATGTCAGCACTTTCGCTAGAGGCGATTCTTGGAACCATAAGGGACCAAATGGCCGCTTAGCGTAGAGGAATAATTTTTTATCTTTCAGATTCCATAAAGATTGGAAGACTGTATGTGCAATAGTGTTCACATGAATAAGCCCGCTATATAGGTTCCCACAGCATCATGTGCTAAGGGAAGCTAAGTGACGAATAGGAGACAACTGAGGAAAGTACATTCATGCCCACACTTGGAGGATCCATAAAGGACCATGAATACCTTTATCCACACTTTGAGTGATATTGAATAGCCCACGGTACAGAGCACCAAGCACGAATTGGCCAATGGCTAATCTCTTCCCTGAAGCCATAAGTTTGGCAAGGTGAAGATATTCAGCATGGCAACTTCGTGAAGGTGGGCATACCATGAACTTGCATATCAAGCAGAGCATGAAGGCAGTGATCTCTTTTTCCTCAAGAGGGGCATAAAGAGACCTTGCATGCTCATTAATGTATCTGGTGTAAAAGAGTTTGTCACCAGGAGAGAAGGAGTAAGATTCCTCCTCATCCTTGGCAAGGGTAGTGGCACATGAAATCCATTCCCCATCCACAAGGAGTCCTGTGATAGCCACCATGTCAAGGAGGGTTACTGACATTGGACCGCATGGAAGGTGAAAATAGTTCCAACACCTGTTCCAGAATGAGATAAGAGAGGCATGCAAAGCACCATCATAAGAAAATTCCTGCTTAGATAACAAGACAAATGATAATAAGTCTTGTTCTCGCAGCTTTTCTTCACGATGTGTGACTATGCGATCTACCCAACTACACCATTCAGGTGAACAACAGGCCCATGAAGCTATTTTACCTACCCACTTGCGGAAGTCAAAACCATCACCTTGAAGAGGAAGCATAGCACTCCGGTGTAGAGGGAAATACTCATTCATCTCATTGGAGGGCATGTTAGTGAAATAAGGTGCGAGGGAATCTAATCTCATTATAGGCCTTCTCAACCAAACCTTTTACTATGTCAAAAGTTCTCTCTTCATCAGAATTCTTTGGGGCTACAAAACAAAATTAACAAAGTTGTTAGTTCAATTTTTGTTAATAAGTTGGAGAAAATTTAATTTTTACCACCTAAAATTATTTCATAATTTTTATTTTGGCAAAAATACTAATTATGGCTGCAAAATATTAATTATGTAAATAATTTTTAGAAAATTAAAACTAATTTTTGGCCGACTAAATAGCCTTTTTGCCCCCTGAACTTTGAAATTTTAGGCCAATTTGCCCCCTAAACTAATAATTGTGCCATATTACCCCTTTAATTTTCAAAATCAAGCCAAATTACCCCCTACCCTCAATGCCGTTAGTCACGTGATAGCACGTGACTAACGTTTCCGTCAAGTCTCAGTTAACTGCTGATGTGGAAAATCCACGTCAGCTTGGTGGGCCCTATTTGATCCACATCAACTTAGATGGACTCCATGTTTTTTTAATTAAAAAATAGGCTCAGGCCTTTTTATTAAAATTGTTTATTTATTTTTCTAAACACAAAAAACCTTAAAATCAAACTTTAAGACGGATCAAAAACCCTTCTTCACATGAACATCTCAACAACATTATGAGCATTTGATGAACTCCCCAGCCCAGAACCAAAAGGAAACAAATTAGCAGAGAGAGGCCATAAAGTTTCATTCGTCCATATTTCCTTCGCAAATATGAACAATATGGGAAAGTACTTGTAAAACACACAAATTCCATTCACATAAAATTTTAAGAGCAATCTAACAGAAGAAAGTAATGTTACAATTTCATTGAAACTAAATTAAAAAAGATAATAATAATCTATTCTATGTGTGAATATTAGGCATATCCTTAGCTTCACTCTGTTCTTCTTCTTCCAACAACTATTGACTAGCATATTACTCAAAAGGTCCATCATCTTCTTCAAAATCATCCTCTCAATTTTCTTTCTCACATGAACAACAAATTACCTCTTTTTTCTATTCAAACAACACCTCACTCGCCGCCGCAACTCCCACCGTAACTACCTCCTTTGTCCCTTTTCTCCTCCATTCCTCGTCTGCTTCTTCTTCCCTCAAATTTGCTTCAGATGGCCCTTCCTCCTTCTCTAAAACCCCATCTTCCCCATCCCTATAGCCATAGTAACTCGCATCAATCCTCTTAGAAATATTGTATTTGCTTCTTCTCTTCCGCAACTCCGGCGGCTTCTCGAACAACTCTCTAACTCTCGGCAACTTCTTCGCCATTCCAATTTATTGGTACCTAGGCCCTCATTCGGTAGGGTTCAGAACGTCGACTATGTTCGCAGGCCTGTAATTCCAGAATCACCAAAAAATGGCGTGTTGGGTGCCGTAACAACTAATTTTGAGGCACACTTCGATGAGATGTTTTGTGACTCATTGTGGCTCTGCCGCCTCTTTGGCAGAGGTAAAAACATGACAATGTTTCGTGACTCATTGTGGTGAGCTAGGCTTTTGGAATTCCCAAAATTAGGTTATCTTCATGACCTAATTAACTTACTAAACCCCCTGATTTTTGGCTTGATTAACTAATTTTTCCTAAATCACAAAAACCCTAATTCACCAAGCGAGCTAATTTGCCGCCTATGTTGCAATTTTTGCAAAGAAGGACTCGGCTCATTAGGGGTAGCTTGGTTCATTAAATTGGGCTTATATTTATGTGATATAACCTAGTTGTAAGGGTTTAACCTACTGATTTTTGGTTTGATTAATCAATTTAGCTAAAATCATGAAAACCCTAATTTATCAAGCTAGCCAATTTGCCGCCAAGTTACAATTTTTGCAAAATGGGTCACGACCTAATAGGGATTGCTTGATTTCATCAAATTAGGTTTATGTTCATGTGATATGACCTAATTTTACGACTTATACCCCGTGAATTTTTGGCTAATTTATTCAAATATGCCGAAAATTATAAAAATTCCTAAATCCTAGGGACCTAATCGCATATCACCTAAAGTTTTGCTAAATTTTGCAAACAAAGCCGTGGTATGCTAGGATTTGTTATCCTTGTTTAAATAGTTTTGTTCTTCATCTAATTATGATCTAATTTCATGAGGAAACCCTTAATCCTAATCAATTTTGGCTAAACCCTAATCCTAGGCCGAATTGGACTTGGTAAATTGGCCAATTAAGGTCGATTTCACCAATTAGGGTTAGGAAACCCTAATGTCGACTCCAATAGCCCTATGTCGACATGGCTAATGTGTTTCATGCTTGATTTCATGCAGAAACATGTTAAGCTAAAGATCTATGGCAAAAATTAAGCCTAAGGCCGAAACTAGTATGGTTTTAGCTAGGGTTTTTTGCCAATTTCTTAACCTAATTAATTTGGTTCTTATATCAAATTAATTACCTATTTTCCAGCAGCTATATTGCTTGAAAACCACCATTAAAGTCGACACACACAAGCTTTAAAGCTAGGGTTTACGGTATGGAAGGAAAATTAATGAATTTAAATTCCAAAATTGAAATTTCATGAAGTAATTACCTTGCTTGTGTGCCGATTTGGGGTCAATCACCATGGGATCTATGCTTGGCATTGTTTGTGCCGAATTGGAGCTTCCATCAAGAGAGTTTGTTCCAAACTTCTTAGCCCTTGCCAATGATTGAGAAGCATCCAAGAACAAGGAATTGGAACTCAAGTTATTTGGCATGGATGGAGGCTTTGGTGGTTGATTTTTGCTTTGATCCTTGGAGGCCATTAGAGCTTGAAAAGAGGCTATAATTATCGGCTATATAGGGTTCCAAGGGTTAGGGTTGACGGTTTGGAGGAAAATAGAAGAAAAGATTTTGGCCCAAGACCAATTTCCTTATATACAAGCTCAAGCCTTTTAACATTAAAGACTTAGGGGGCGTTTGGTTGGGGGTGATTTTTGATCACCTGTGGTGATCTTGGCAGGTGATCTCGGATCACCTCGTTTGGTTACACTTTTTCGTTTGGTGTGGTAATCCGGATTACCCCCTGATCACCCCTCTTCGGGTGATCTGGATTACCACCATCAACCAATGTAATCTTTGATCACCGGTGATCTTGCATCATTGGTGATCTTAGATCACTAGTGATCTGGGGGGTGATCCTAACCAAACGCCCCCTTAAGCTTTGGGGGGGGGGGGCATTGTTTATACCTCAATTTACAATTGAGGGTAAATTGGTCTTTGCACGTATTAGATCAAGATAAGTGGTCAGGATTTGATCAGAAATCCTGAGAGGACTTAGTCTCTATACCACCCTGATTCTATCAGTATTAGGAGAAAATCTTGCAATTAATGAATAAAGGCCAAAATTAATGATTAAATTAATTAATAATAATTATTTTTGGAATAATTATCATTAATTACTCCCTATGTGCCGCCCCTACCTATAGGGATGTGGTGCAGCAAGTCTCAAGGGTGCAGCTTCCTTAGATACAGCAACCTGATACCTCTAGCAGAGAGTAAGGAAGGGAGTTGTATGCTACCTGACCATGCAGGTGGGAGATATATCATGGGATAAAATAATCTAAGTCTTTCCCATACCCAGGGAAGGCCGCCCTATGCCTATCATAGTCATAGGATGTAGTCTCCTCATCCATTGCACTAAGGAGGCAGGGAGTAAGAGTGTAACAATAAGAGAAGCACTTACTGAACTAAGGGAGGTGTGAGGTATTATCACTCACCACCCTTATACATGACCACTCTAGTATAGTGGTCAAGCCGTCCCTCCTAGTAGTACTCCCCTTAGAAGCAAACTTGCATTTTGTTCATTTAAGGACAAAAAGGCAAGGTCAAACGTAATACTACTACCTAGGGGGTGCGACTCTATGAAGGGGTTTTACCATGATATTACTTGATATACATAGGTCATCTAGGTGAGATTTCATCTCAAACAGACTTAGTATGAAAAACTTATGCTAGTTTTTCAGTTAAGGACAATTTCAGGAGTCAAACAAGCTTCTCTATCCTAGAGAGTACGGTTTTACTTAGATTTTTTCCCATAGCCTTACGGTGATAATCTAAGTCTACTGGTGGAAAATCAGCTTCGTTGGACTTAGAATGAAAAACTTATGCTAGTTTTTCATTTAAGGACAACTCAGGGAGAGAAACCTAGTTCACCATCAAGGGACAGCTCGGTTTAACTTAGAATTTTTTCCATAGTCTTATGTGGATACTCTAAGTTCCTTGGCAAAATTTTAGCTCATTAAGACTTAGAATGAAAAACTTATGCTCGTTTTTCGTTTAAGGACAATTTGAGGTGAGAAGCTCGGTTTACTATGAAGGAAGGCTCAGATCAAGCCATGATTTTAACCATAGTCTATGGCGGATATACGAAACCTACTGATGAAGTTTTAGCTCAATCCAAGTTCGTTTGCAGCTTTTACACCTTCTTCAATTAAGGACAAAGTGGCTTTATCACCCTGGTATAGCCATAGTTCTCAGTAAAAAGTTATTTTCGTGCTTTGAAGTCCCAAATATGGCTAAGTATGGAGAATTTTGTGGCCTAGGTGATATCTCTCATACTCCATGGTCACCTCTTATCCAATTTAGTAGTTTCAACTCATTGGAGGCAACAGGGACTACACCTAATACAGCAGATGCAGCCTATCACCTCATACTACCTAGGTATCATGAGGAGGAAGTCGCCTATATGCTATGAGGGATACCTCACATCGTTCTCCTCACCTTCCTATCACCTGCTACAGCATCTAGAAGGAGAAGGAAGCTCCACTGCAACTTCATGGAAGTTTCCTCCGACCAATTAGAAGAGTTCGCCTTCCTCAGCAAGTAAAGCTCGCTAGTTTCAAGGGCCAGGCCGCCCCATATATAAAGGAACCAGTTCCAAGCTCAGAAATCAGATCTCACATCTCACAAACTTCCTCTGGGAAAAAACTAAGCTCCGCGCTTATCTTATCTCTGGCTCCGCGCCTTTTTATTCTTGTTCATCACGAGTTCTTACTCATTCTTCAACAATCTCTTGTTCAATCTCGTCCAAGGAAGTTAAAACACAAATCTCTCGTTTATTTTAGAAAAGACGGCAATTGAAATGTCCTTTTCCCCCATGTTCTTGTTTTATCACTTTTGGAAAGTCAATCTAGTGGATCGATGATTTAAATGCATCAGTGTGACTTTGATCCAAACCCCACAAATCGCTCTGATCTTTACTTTTTCTCTAAAACCTAGTTTCTTTGTCAATTTCAACAAATTGACTGGCACTCCCTCATGCTGTCATTAAGTAGTTTTCGCAGAAACTCTTCCAAGAGATTTTTGGCGCAACACTTATATTACATCAACTATATGAGAATGCTATATGAGAAGAATATGAAACCTTTGTTTTGTTAGTTTTAAGAATGAGCTGCCCATTAAGCTAATTTTAGAGAAATTCAATATTTGTGAGGTTAGCTCTGTCAACAGAATAAACTAACCCATATTTCCTAAGAAATTTGACAGACAAGAGCAAGCTTGATGCTTAGCCAGAGCTCTTAATTCACATTGTCCCCGATAAGACCAACAATACCCTGTGAATGAAGAGATGGTAAGTGTCTTCTTTTTATTGCTCTATCAGTTTTGTGTTTTGTTGTTCAGTTTGAATCAAATTGGAACTTATAATGGCATTGTTTCTCATGTTACAGAATTTGGTGATCTTTGGCCAAAAAAAAAAATAGAATTTGGTGATCAACCTTGGTACTTTTGCAAGGTCTGGGACCAAGGAATTTATGGAGGCATTGGCTGCTAGTGCTGATGTTAGCATGATTGGACAATTTGGTTTGGTTTCTACTTAGCTTACTTGGTTGTCTAGAAGGTTGTTATTACAAAAAATCATAATGATTTGATCAATGTGTCTTGGACTCCCAATGTGGTGCATTGTTCAATGTTATCAGGAATGAAGAAACTTTGCAGGGGCACTAAGATTACCCTTTTGATGATTAATCGAGCCAAAATTATGCATATTTTTAATAGCTATTTTTCCATACTTTTTACAACTTTTATATATGTTTTTACCCTATTTTGCAAGTATTTGTATTTTTAGGTCTTGAAGACAAGAAAAGTTAAAACTTATTGTTTTTCACTCTTTTTGGAGCTATTTTGGAGACTTTTTACTCAACTATGGATTTAGTAATTTGGAATGAAGATTTGAAGATTTGAAGTTCGTGTTTGAAGATTTCTTGAAGATATTTTGAAGATTTGAAGACAATTGAAGAATTACTTCAAGAAGTAAGAATTGAAGATTTGGAGCTTATTTGCAAAGGATTGAAGCCAAGCCCAGAAGAAGCCCGGAAGTTATGGATATTTGGATAATTTATATGAGATAATACTCAGCCCATATAAGTCAACAATTGGAGTTAAAATCCCAATTGGTGTCGCATGGACCCTCCAAAATATCCAAATCCCGTAATTTCCCGTAACTAGTCCTATTTGGAGTAGGAATCAGCGCAGTCTCGGTAGAAATGCCATAACTTTCTGCTCAGATGTCAGTTTTGAGTCCATGAGTAATTGTTGGAAAGCTAATTCCGAGATCTACAACTTTCCTTTGAAGTCCAAAGTCCAGTTCTGCCATCTTCAAGCCCGAATCTGCCGTTGAAATTTATGCAGAAATCCAGAAAATTCCAGAATCCTATTTTGACTTGGATTCTACTCTAGGTAGACTTTTAATCCAACTTGGAGACCAAGTCAGCCCCTAGAACTGTCTTACCTCTTTCCTAAGTCTAATAGAAGTCTTTAGGTTATTCCTCCACTATAAATAGCCACCTCCTGTAACACAAATCACACACACATATCCATATACTTTTCACATAATTTCTTTTCTTCTATTTTTTAGTTTTTAGGTAAGGGGAGTCGACAACCTCTCTTCACATTAGAAAGGTGCGGCAAACCTAGGTTTTCAAGGAGGAAGAATTGTCCCTTCTAGTTTGTAAGTATTCTTATGCCTCTCATGGATTTTCCCAAGTCCATGAGTAGCTAAATCCTTAATACTTCTTACCCTTTGGTGAATTCAATCAATTGATTATGGTGAGATTTCTATACTTATAATTTAGTGTTAAGTTCTTCATAGATATTAGGCAAAACCCTGTTTTACTTTATGATCTTGAATCTTATTGATTTATGTGGCCACTAATGACGTAATTGGATAGATCTACCGCTACTCAAATAAGGATTGACCTTCAAGTTTGATTTATTGCAGCAAATCGGGTTTGTTAGACCGCTACCTGATGGGCGTTTGTCTATCCGAGGGCGAGAAATTTCTCTTCGTATGGTTCTACTTGTAGGCATGTGTGTAAAATCAATTTTTCGTAATGCTTTGTTCTCAAGCGATCTTTAGGCCCTGAAAAAGTTATCAATTGTTGAAGAAATAAAAGGGATAACTGCAGTTTTGACCGGCATTGGGATAACCTCCTAGACCAGTTGTCAATCAAGAATAAGATGCTAAATTCACCTTTTAAGTCAATGATCCATAGTTAATCTGATTGATTCATACCATCAGAGAAGAAGTATGCTTTATAATTATTGTTTGCTTTATAGTTTGCCCTAGATTTAGATTTAATTTTCTTTGCTTTGTTTTTAGTTTAATTGTTTTCTTATAATTAATCTCTTTAATCCGCTGTTTTCTAAGTGATTTTTGGAAAAGATATATTCTTTGGAAAATATCTTCACAATTATAACCCTTCTCTGTGGGATTCGACCCCTACTTGGCCTAGCTATTTTAGTTAGTTTTGGTGGGGACTATTTTTATGATTGTTAAACGACCAATCATAAATTTTGGCGCCGTTGCTGCGGAAGGGAACTGAGATTAGATCTAAGAATTAATCTGCTCTAAAAAAAAATTCTTTTTCCGTTTTTTTCTTTAAAAAAACCTTTGCGATTTTAAAAAAAAATTTAGGGTTTGCGTCGGTTAAAAAAAAGAAATTCTGTTTCTGCTTTTTATTTTGTTTAAGAACTGTTACTGCTAATTTTTCTTTTTAGTTTTGTTTAATTTTTTCTAGGAAGTTGCATGCCCAAGACAAGAAGTAGAGGTATTGAAGATTTAGAATTCAATCCTGAGCCTGAAAGAACACTATTTCAATTAAGGAAGGAGACACAAAGCCGATTACAAGAAGAGGAGTCATCCAATTCAAGTTCTCAACCTAGTTGTCCTAAATCTGCTGTTTCAACATCGTCAGAAGACATGGCCAACGCAGAAGCACCCAAAACTCTGAGAGAGTTAGCTGCACCAAATGTCAATGCCAAACGCTTAGCCATTCAATACCCAGATACAACTGAAAACTTTGAAATAAAATCTGGATTTATTCAGATTCTACCCAAATTTCACGGTTTGCCTGGAGAAGATCCTCACCGACATCCGACTGATTTCCAGATTGCCTGTGCATCTACAAGTATTCAAGGTATCCCTGAAGATCAATTCATGTTAAGAACCTTTCCGTTCACTCTTATGGACCGAGCAAAAGATTGGTTGTACCTATTACCCACTGGTTCAATCACATCTTGGACGAGTCTTAAGAAGCTGTTCTTGGAAAAGTATTTTCCTGCGCATAAAGCATCAAGCATAAGGAAGGAGATTAGCGGAATTAAGCAATGCCATGGAGAAACAATGCATGAATATTGGGAATGATTCAAAACACTTTGTGCGAGCTGCCCCAATCATCAAATCAACGAACAGTTGCTGACCCAGTACTTCTACAAAGGATTACTACCGTTTGACAGATCTTCCATCGATTCTGCAAGTGGAGGAGCTTTCATAGACAAAACTCCTACCGAAGCTTGGACTTTAGTGGAAAACATGGCTGCAAACACTCAACAATTTGGATCTCGAGAAGACTATTCAAGAGAAGGCCATACAAGAAGAATCAATGAAGTTTCTACCTATTCCACCTCATTTGAGCAACAACTTCAAGAAACGAATCAGCAAATCGTTATGCTCGTTGATTTGTTCCATGCGAATTTTTCAAGTGTGCCTAAGGGTTGTGGTATTTGTTCTCAAGGACACTATATTGATAAGTGCCCTACTTTGGAAGACAACAAGCAAGGAGTCAATGCTGTGGGAATACAAGGAGCTTATCAAAGGAAGCCTGAACCTTATTGGAGACCTGAGCAACCGAGTCAACAATATGGGAACCAAGGTAACTATCAAGGAAGGCCAATGAATTTTCAAAGACCTAATTTTCAATCTTCACAAGATTTTTCCATCGAGTTACAACAAATTAAAGAAGCTATGGAGATGATGAGGAAACAAATTAGTCAACTGGCTAGTGATATGAGTGATCTCAAGACACATGGTCAACAAAGGATTCCATCACAACCAAAGGTACCTCCTAGAGAGAATGTTAGTGCAATTTCTTTAAGGAGTGGAAAAGAGTTGAATGAACCCTATCCAACCCATGCCGCACAACAACAAGAAAAAGGAGAGCCGAGCTACACCAATGAAGATTTGCAAGTGCCTACCAAAGAACTCAAGATTGAAGATGAACCCAATAACAAAGGAGTTGCGCCAAACAAAGGAAAAGAAATTGAAGGTTCCAACAAGGAGAATGCCGCAATCAAACCTAAGGATCAAACCGATTCCAACCTAATTCCTTTCCAATCAAGATTGAAGAAGTCGAAGAAAGAAGATGATGATCAAGATATTTTGGAGATACTTCGAAAAGTAGAGGTCAACATCCCACTTCTTGATGTCATTCAACAAATTCCGAATTATGCAAAGTTCCTCAAGCAACTTTGTACCAACAAGAAAAGGTTACAAGGTAAGGTAAGCGCTGGAGCTAATGTCTCTGTTGTGCTTCAAAAGAGTTTACCTCCTAAGTGCAAAGATCCAGGTATGTTTTCTATTACTTGTTCTTTTGGAAGAAGTATTATAGAGAATGCTATGCTTGATCAAGGTGCCTCTCTAAGTGTGATGCCTTATTCTTTTTACAAATCTTTAAATCTTGGTCCTTTGAAGAATACTGATGTTATTTTGCAATTAGCTGACGGATCTTTGGTTTATCCTAAAGGTATTTTAGAGAATATCTTAATTAAAGTTAAGCATTTGATTTTTCCTATCGACATATTCGTTATGGATGTGGAGTATTCGAAAGATCAATGTCCTCTTTTATTAGGAAGACCTTTTCTCAAGACTTCTCATACCAAGATTGATGTATTCAATGGTTCATTGACCATGGAATTCGATGGTGAAGTCATCCACCCTAGAATTTCATCTCAAGTGCCTTTGAAATCTAACAATTTTGTTTGTGTTGTAAACTCTAAGTGGGTTAAGAAAGGAGCCATTGTAGATTCTTCATCAACAAAACCTGATCAGATTTCCAGAGGAAGACAAAGAATTGCTGCTTTTCAACAACAAAAGGATGAAATTTTTACCGAGCATGGGATAGATTCAAGATGCTTTGAGCCAATTGCCCTCACCATGGCATATCACAACAACTTTTGATTACCTATTTCTATGAAGGATTAGGAGTACATGATCAAATTCTTGTTGATAGCATCGACAACATTCCCTTGTTTGATAGAACTCCTGATGCCGCATATGAAGCATTGGAAAATTTGTCTAAGGCAATTGAGCCCCCTAGCTTTAGAGAGAAGAAAGATCGAGCAAAAGAAGTCAAAGAAGAGCAAGAAGTCAACAACAAAGAAGTTCAACCATCCCTGAAGATCGACCAACCAAGAAACTCTTCAACTGAGAAGCAAGATATAGATGTTAAACATAGAACTAAAGTTGGAAGCATTCTTCAACGCAAAGTGGAGAGTTTCCCCCAATTTTGGCAAAGGTTTAAGAAGCTATGTGCTGATAATCCTCAACATGGTTATGATCAAAGAAGATTGGCTCAACACTTCTACCAAGGATTAAGAGCTTCTGATCGATTGGCTGTCGACGCTCTTATCTATATTCCCTTGTTCGATCATAGCACTGCTGACATATACGAGATATTGGAGAATTTTGCCCAGGTGCTAACCAATGTACCGAAGGAAGCTGCCCAAGGACTCAGCCCGGCTAAGCACGTGCCGAACAAGTCAGTATGCCCGGCTACAGCCCGGCCAACCACGTCACATCGCCGGCCAACAAAAGCCACAGCCGCGCCATCCGTGCCGCATGCCCGGCCATGCTCGGTCAATGCGACTAAGCCGCCAGCGCCTAGCCCGATCCATGCCGCACCAGTCCGCGCCACCAGCACCCTACAGCCGGCCAAGTTTACGGTTTGCCGAGCCATCTCGGCGCCACCTGTCCGGCCATTCCAGGCCTCTGTTATGCCGCCCGCGCCATGCCCGGCCTTGTCCGCTCCATCCGCACATCATGTCCGGTCAATGTCGGACATGCAAGCTTCCTGTCGAGCCACCACCGCGCCAAGCCCGGCCTTGTCTCGCACCATGCCCGGCCTATGCCGCGCCATCCGCGCGCCCAACCGACCACCACCAGCAAATGCCGCGCCACCTCAAGTTTTCACCAAGATATGACCGGCCATTACCATGACACCACTGGTTACATCCGTGCCATCGCCAGATCGTGCTACTTTAAGTTCTTTGATCTTTTCAAGTCTTGATAAAATTCAACTTGAAATTATCAAAATCATTGATGAAAGTAGATTCATTGAAGACCTGTTGAAGGAATACACTCACAATTCCTTCACCCTTGAAGAATAACCTTCTTTAAGGCAGTCTAGCCAAAGATCTTAAAGAAAGGCGCTTATTAGGAGGGAACCCAATATTTTTACTAACCCATAATTTTTCTTTGTTTTATTTTTCTTTTTAGGATTCCATACCAAGGGAGAACAAAGAGGAGTTTCCTACGATATGAAGAAATCGAATGGAGTTTATGCTTGGACTAAAACCACTAAGTTTTCTTAAACTTTATCTCCATTTAATTTTTCTTTTAATGCTTTGATTGATTTTTCCTTGATATGCGATTCATATAGATATAAGTTAATTAGGGTTTGAAGATGCATATTTATTTTTGTTATGATTTCCGCACTTGAATTTATACATTGAGGAGAATATGTCTTTTAAGTGTGGGGGAGTGAGTCTACATGCATACTAACATAGAAATTGGTATAATTTTTTCGAAAATTTTGACAAAATTTTGACTTTGTATCAATGTTTTGGAAACCGGACCGGCAGTGGAACCGGTGAAGGCTCCGGTCGGCGGTTTGACCGGTCCAACCGGTTCAACCGCCGGTCCGGTTTGATAAGGGTATTTTATGGAAATTGTTGAGATTTTACCTTTTAAATATTATATATGGTAGATATATGACACATAAAAGTATTTGGTGCAGTGGTACAAGCATGTATTTTTGTTTCCCACAAGGTTGTGGGTTCAAAACTCAACTCCTTCAAAATATTTTACAAAAATTTCAAATTTCAAAACCGGTTTTATCTGGTCAAACCCGGTTCAACCGCTGGTCCAACCGGTTTTTTCACGGTTTGTTGACCATGTTGACTAATCGCGGTTCCCACACCTTCAAGGACCGGACATGCCATCGGTTCCCGGTTTAACCGGTCCGACCGGCCGGTCCGGTCCGGTTTTTAAAACAATGCTTTATATGCATATATTGAGTTATTGATTTGCTTATACTTAGAATTATTAAGAATGTTTGATTCATTGATTGATTTATAGTATGATATCTTATTTCTTAGATTAGGTATAATTGAAGTTTGTTATATGAGCTTATTGTTTATTATTTCTATGATTGCCTATTTCTAGAATTTGTGTTTAATTTTTATTGACACTACACTTATGAGAGTATGTTATGGATATGATAAGAATAAGTGTGGGGGACTATCTATATTAAAAGGGTAGTTAAAATCTTTTTCATAAAAAAGGTGTTTTTCATGCAAGAGGAGAAGAGATATCTTCTGCCTTAAAAATTAAAAAAAAAATAAATTCATTGTTGTCACTCTTCTCTTTAAACAAAAGGAGTTAGTAACCCTTGGGAAGAGGATAAGAGGCATGGTTCGGCAGAAATATTGTCCCTCTAGAGTGCTAGTAGCCTCAAAATAAAGAAATAAAGGGCGTTAGTACCCCTAATCATGGAACACTTCGAGGTTAGTAACCTCACTTTTCTAAAAAAATAAATTACCCTTTGAAAATCATTATAACCCATGCGAAACTCTTGATCTGTATTCATGATATGCAATCGTTTGAGTAATGGAGATAAAGATGAAGACATAAGCTTATAGAAAAAAGTAGTTATAGGTGTAATAAATGATAAGTGATTAGAGCTACTTTAATTATGGTTACTTAAGAATAAGGATGCTTGCTATATCTTGATCCTTTGAATTGGATACTCTTAATATTCTTTGTTATTCTAATTTCATAATTGAATTGATCCTTGATATATGTATGTATTCAAAGTTTTTCAAAAGATTTGAACATAAGTGTATAGATTTAAAGTTAGTGAGTCTTAATTTTAGTCTGTCTAGACTAGTTTGCTAGGGACTAGCAAAGGTTTAGTGTGGGGGAAAATATGATCGAGCCAAAATTATGCATATTTTTATAGCTATTTTTCCATACATTTTACCACTTTTATATATGTTTTTACCCTATTTTGCAAGTATTTGTGTTTTTAGGTCTTGAAGACAAGAAAAGTGAAAACTTATTGTTTTTCACTCTTTTTGGAGATATTTTGGAGACTTTTTACTCAACTATGGATTTAGTCATTTGGAATGAAGATTTGAAGATTAGAAGTTCGTGTTTGAAGATTTCTTGAAAATATTTTGAAGATTTGAAGACAATTGAAGAATTATTTCAAGAAGTAGGAATTGAAGATTTGGAGCTTATTTGCAAAGGATTGAGGCCAAGCCAGAAGAAGCCCGGAAGTTAAGGATTTTTGGATAATTTATATGGGATAATACTCAGCCCATATAAGTCCACAATTAGAGTTAAAATCCCAATTGGTGCCACATGGACCCTCCAAAATATCCAAATCCCGTAATTTCCAGTAACTAGTCCTATTTGGAGTAGAAATCAGCGCAGTCTCGGTAGAAAGGCCATAACTTTCTGCTCAGATGTCGGTTTTGAGCCCATGAGTAGCCGTTGGAAAGCTAATTCCGAGATCTACAACTTTCCTTTAAAGTCCAAAGTCCAGTTCTACCATCTTCAAGCCCGAATCTGCCGTTGAAGTTTCTGCAGAAATCCAGAAAATTCCAAAATCCTATTTTGACTTGGATTCTACTCTAGGAAGACTTTTAATCCAACTTGGAGACCAAGTCAGCCCATAGAACCGTCCTACCTCTTTCCTAAGTCTAATAGGAGTCTTTAGGTTATTCCTCCACTATAAATAGCCACCTCCTGTAACACAAATCACACACACATATCCATATACTTTTCACATAATTTCTTTTCTTCTATTTTTTAGTTTTTCTCTAATTTTTAGGTAAGGGGAGTCGACACCCTCTCTTCACAATAGAGAGGTGTGGCAAACCTAGGTTTTCAAGGAGGAAGAATCGTCCCTTCTAGTTTGTAAGTATTCTTATGCCTCTCATGGATTTTCCCAAGTCCATGAGTAACTAAATCATTAATACTTCTTATCCTTTGGTGAATTCAATCAATAGATTATGGTGAGATTTCTATACTTATAATTTAGTGTTAAGTTCTTGATAGATAGTAGGCAAAACCCTGTTTTACTTTATGATCTTGAATCTTATTGATTTATGTGGCCACTAATGACGTAATTGGATAGATCTATCGCTAATCAAATAAGGCTTGACCTCCGAGTTTGATTTATTGTAGCAAATCGGCTTTGTTAGACCGCTGCCTGATGGGCGTTTGTCTATTGGAGGGCGAGAAATTTCTCTTCGTATGGTTCTACTTGTAGGCATGTGTGTAAAATCAATTATTTTTAATGCTTTGTTCTCAAGCGATCTTTAGGCCCTGAAAAAGTAATCGATTGCTGAAGGAATAGAAGGGATAACTGCAGCTTTGACTAGCCTCTTATCTAATATACATGTTGGGATAACCTCCTGGACCAGTTGTCAATCAAGAATAAGATGCTAAATTCACCTTTTAAGTCAATGATCCATAGTTAATCTGATTGATTCATACCATCGGAGAAGAAGTATGCTTTATAATTATTGTTTGCTTTATAGTTTGCTCTAGATTTAGATTTAATTTACTTTGCTTTGTTTTTAGTTTAATTGTTTTCTTATAATTAATCTCTTTAATCCCCTGTTTTCTAAGTGATTTTTGGAAAAGATATATTCTTTGGAAAAGATCTTCACAATTATAACCCTTCTCTGTGGGATTCGACCCCTACTTGCCTTACCTATTTCAGTTAGTTTTTGTGGGGATTATTTTTATAATTGTTAAACGACCGATCAATGATGGAGAATAAGCTCGAGCACTTTGACAAGTGCCACCTCAAGGATTTGATCAAGAAGCACTTACTCACCATTACAAGTTTTCCTTATCTTTTTAGTTTTTATTATTCAAACCATGGTTTAGCGCGCGCGGTAGAACCTTGTTCCTTATTAATCCATTTCAACAAACTAAACCACAAGGAAATTATTTGATTTAACAAGAACAAACAAGAGATTAGAAATTTTCAGTCAAAAAGCTAAACGAATTGAACCATGAAAGCACCCTAAAAAGCACTACTAGTAGAGAAAACGACCCACAAAAGTAAAACAACAAAGAAATCAACCTAAAAACATCTTCTAGTAGAGAAAACCACAAGAACAAATCGAAAATAGAAATTATAGCAATTTTTCTAGAAATTTCTTGGCTAACCTGACCGAGAAGATACCACGACAATTTAAGCAACAAACAACGCCAGCAACACCTCCAGTAGCAGGATTTCGATTGACAACAATGAGTTCTAGGGTTTAAGCTTTGGGAAATTTGAGAAAATAGCCAGAAAAAATCGATGGCCTCTTTTATATTTTCAGGCTTGGTCTTTTTTGTGATTAAATAAAAAGGCAGGGTTAGACGCGTAATTTGGCAGGAGTAAGTGAGGGCATAAAAAAGGTAGTTCAATGCCAAAAGGGTATCAGGATGCCTAGGAATCTCATAATACCTAAGGTTTGGGTTGGAATCACATTCCCACCAAAATGGCCCAACATTCCTACACACATGAGTATATGACATTCCCGAGGATCACATCCCTCTAAGCAAACGTTGGAATTTTGCATTCCAGATCCAAGATTCTCACTGGGATTCAAGATCCCCCCAACCATACGGCCCCTAACTGCAATGCATGTTAGTAAGAAATAAGTGAACAAACAAAGATCAGTAAGGTTCATCCCTTGTAATTTTTGTAACTATATATATATATATCATATAATCTTCATTTACAAATACATCAAACATCAAGCAAGAGCTCAAATATAACTCATTATAACAACATCAGTCAGCAATAAGATGGAAACAATCCTATGCACAACCTATACTATAAATATTTGGAAAATTCATAATTGTCGATGACTGTTGTTCTCCCATCTAAACTGAAATTGTTCACTGATCTTGCAAGCTTGGACTAATGATCTCCAACTACATATTGAAGCTCCATCTTCCCTCTATAAAGATAGATTATAAACATTTTAAGTTCCAATATGGTATATCACATAAATGAGATCACCATATTTAAAGATAAAATGGAATATGTGTTTATTATACCTAATTTACAAATTGGGGTAAAATAGTAAAAGTGATTAGAGCCATTAGATTAAGGGTCACGATTTCATCTTGACTTAGTCCAGTTTCTATTAGGAAAAGGCTCTGCGACTTAGACCCAAAGCCCAAACCACCCTAAAAATTGCTTAAGGGCACGATTTAATCATTAATTAATCACCAATTGGCCCAAATTAAATATGGTGCCATAGCATGTTGAATGGCACCATAAGAGTGGCGCAATCCTCCATTGGAGAACTCTCGACGTCTTGCATTCCCTGGGTCAAATTGTTACAAAGTGTTCAATTAAGGACATTTGCCGGAATTCACAAATTTAAGCATGGTAATGATGTTTTGTGTAAGACGCCATGTTCCTAGAGATTAACTATGGCGCCATAAGGTATTTTCATCATGCATCATGTCCCAACTTTTGTATTTCTTTCAAATAAAGACATGGAGCTAGATTGGATGGATTTTGGAATGGTATTAACATTGTGAAAGTGGCGCCATCTTCCTAAGCATATGGAGATGGTGCCATGCACTTTGATTCAACTTTTGTTATATTTTACATTAAGGACATCTAACTAAATTTAGCAAGTTTAGGCCAATGATCCTATTATTTTCAATTATATGATATTGGATAGGGTGGACCAGAAATCTTGAGTTCCTGTTAAGGCTTCTCGCCGGGGTCCATCTTCTTACAATTTTATTAGCTGGTCGAATCCTAAGAAGATTGCCTTAATGGGGGTCCCCTGATGTAGCTCAGTGTGAAATCTCTACTTTTATTGTTTCATTTCTGAGATGACTTCTCTTGCCTCAACTCTAGAGACTCCAAAGTAAGAATCGACCCCCCTAATGGATGTATAGGGCAAGAGCCAGTGTTGTCTTATGCGATCTAAGTTCATCATTAAACAGCTTAAACGCTCAAGCTCTGAAAGGTATACGAAGCATGGCGCCATGACCTAGTTTTGATCAATGGCGCCATGAGATGATCGCTTAACGCCATTATGGGTGGCTGATAAGACCTTAAAAGTGTTATATTTTCTACGCGATTTTGCCTTGTTTTGGTAGTCGTAAGTGTCATTTTACCCTCATATTTATCATATTTGCTATTTCAGGTCCATTTGGAGCCATTACTTAAGAAAATGAACCTTTAGAGCCATTTTGATTCAATTTGCAGAAACTACTGATTTCAGCCCACCATGAAGCCTAAATTTCCCAAATCGACATATTGAAGCTTAATCTGAATTATCCAAGCCCAATTTGCCATTCCTACAGCCCAAGTATGAATTAAGGTTCAATTACTTAAGAAATACGAGAAAATTAGCAATGGATTCAAAAGCAAACTAATAATAAGCAAAAACTATCAATAAAATTCTCATACTCAAAATACTTCTATTCAATCATGCAATTGATCATAGAATTTCTAAGCATAGCAAAATTTGAAAACTAATTCTCAAGTAAAACTAGAAAAAAAGTTCATATCACAACTCAACTAGAAATTAAACTGAAGATAAAAAATGATGCAAAAGTTAAAATTTTGAAAAATTTCTCTCTAAACTAATCTTAAAAGGAAAAACAAACGGTAGAACAAAAGATAAACATGAACCTTAAACTTCCCAACTTCCCCCCACACTTAAATTACACATTATCCTCAATGTGTTTGTTAGCTAAAAAGGTAAGGTTTTTGTTTATACCTCAATTACAATTGAGGGTAAATTGGTCTTTGCACATATTAGATCAAGATGAGTGGTCAGGATTTGATCAGAAATCCTGATAGGACTTAGTCTCTATTTCACCTGATTCTATCAGAATTAGGAGAAAATCTTGCAATTAATGAATAAAGGCCAAAATTAATAATTAAATTAATTAATAATAATTATTTTTGGAGTAATTATCATTAATTACTCCCTATGTGCCGCCCCTACCTATAGGGATGTGGTGCTGCAAGTCTCAAGGGTGCAGCTTCCTTAGATACAGCAACCTGATACCTCAGGCAGAGAGTAAGGAAGGGAGTTGACCATGCAGGTGGGAGATATATCATGGGATAAAATAATCTAAGTCTTTCCCATACCCAGGGAAGGCTGCCCTATGCCTATCAGAGTCATAGGATGTAGTCTACTCATCCCTTGCACTGAGGAGGCATGGAGTAAGAGAGTAACAGCAAGAGACGCACTTACTGAACTAAGGGAGGTGTGAGGTATTATCACTCACCACCCTTATACATGACCACCCTAGTATAGTGGTCAAGCCATCCCTACTAGTAGTACTCCCCTGAGAGGCAAACTTGCATTTTGTTCATTTAAGGACAAAAAGGCAAGGTCAAACGTAATACTACTACTTAGGGGGTGCGGCTCCATGAAGGGGTTTTACCATGATGTTCCTTGATATACATAGGTCATCTAGGTGAGATTTCATCTCAAACAGACTTAGTATGAAAAACTTATGCTAGTTTTTCAGTTAAGGACAATTTGAGGAGTCAAACCAATTTCTCTATCCTAGAGAGTTCGGTTTTACCTAGATTTTTTCCCATAGCTTTATGGTGATAATATAAGTCTACTGGTGGAAAATCAGCTTCGTTGGACTTAGAATGGAAAACTTATGCTAGTTTTTCATTTAAGAACAACTCAGGGAAAGAAACCTAGTTCACCATCAAGGGGAGCTCGGTTTTACTTAGAATTTTTTCCATAGTCTTATGTGAATATTATAAGTACCTTGGAAAAGTTTCAGCTCATTCAGACTTAGAATGAAAAACTTATGCTAGTTTTTCATTCAAGGACAGTTTGGTGTGAGAAGCTCGGTTTACTATGAAGGAAGATTTAGATCAAGCCAAGATTTTAATCATAGTCGATGGCTGATATACGAATCCTATTGATGAAGTTTGAGCTCAATCCAAGTTCGTTTGCAACTTTTACACCTTCTTCAGTTAAGGACAAAGTGGCTTTATCACCCTGGTATAGCCATAGTTCTCAGTAAAAGTGGCTTTATCACCCTTGGAAGGCCTAAATATGGCTAAGTATGGAGAATTTCGTGGCCTAGGTGATATCTCTCATACTCCATGGTCACCTCTCAGCCAAATTAGTAGTTTCAACTCATTGGAGGCAACAGGGACTACACCTAATACATCAGATGCAGCCTATCACCTCATACTACCTAGTACCTCATACTACCTAGGTATCATGAGGAGGAAGTCGCCTATATGCTATGAGGGACGCCTTACACCCTTCTCCTCACCTTCCTATCACTTGTTGCAGCATCTAGAAGGAGAAGGAAGCTCAACTGCAACTTCCTGGAAGTTTCCTTCGACCAATCAGAAGAGTTCGCCTTCCTCAGCAAGTAAAGCCCGCTAGTTTCAAGGCCCAGGCCGGCCCCTATATAAAGGAACCAGTTCCAAGCTCAGAAATTAGATTTCACGTCTCACAAACTTCCTCCGGGAAAAAACTAAGCTTCGCGCTTATCTTATCTCTGGCTCCCCGCTTTTTTATTCTTGTTCATCATGAGTTCTTACTCGTTCTTCAACAATCTCTTGTTCAATCTCGTCCAAGGACGTTAAAACACAAATCTCTTGTTTATTTTAGAAAAGACGGCAATTGAATTGTCCTTTTCCCCCTTGTTCTTGGTTTATCACTTTTTGAAAGTCAATCTAGTGGATCGATGATTTAAATGTTTCGGTGTGACTTTGATCCAGTCCCCACAAATCGCTATGATCTTTACTTTTTCTCTCAAACCTAGTTTCTTTGTCAATTTCAGCAAATTGACTGGCACGTCCTCATGCTGTCATTAAATAGTTTTCGCAGAAACTCTTCCAAGAGATTTTTGGCGCAACATCTCTTTTTGGCACGCCCGGTGGGACCCAACTAGGTTGGCTTCCCATCTGTGGTAATCCATAAGGCATCTTGTTCACATCTCTTTCGAAGTTTTTCTCTCTCTCCCTCTCTCTAGTCGGCGATCCCCGACTCTCTCTCTCTCTCTATAGTCGAAGGTGCCCACCTCTAGGAGGTCCACACTGATGGCTCCTTCCACGTTCTAGGTGGGACACAACATCCTGTCTTCCCATCTCAGCGTTTGAAGGCTTTTTTTCTTTTTACTTTTTCTGCGCTCATACCTAGCTATGCCGCCTAAGGGACGAGATAAGAAACATCAAGACTCATCAAGCCAGAGTCCACTTGGATTTACTCCGCCTGGATCTACTGGATTGAGAGATGAGGAAGTTGACTCCCCTCTCAAATTGAATTATGCTACCATGTGGAAGACTCTCAGCGGTATCGCTTTGTTACTTGAGAGATTTGAAAACTCTCAAGAGCGTATGATACAACAGTTGGTCCAGCAAAGAGTCGACTCCCAGGAGAACATCCAACAGATCATCAATAGGTTGGAGGGTAGACTTGGAGGACAAGGACTTGGGGGCAAAACCAACCACTGGTTAATGCTCCACCTGTTGCCTTTCCCCTCCAACAAGTCAACCCTGAGGTAAATAACCATCAGGTTCCACCTCCACCTCCTATCCCTCAGGGAGTTATCAACCCTGGGCTCGGAGGTGTAAACCAATAGGATATTGGTGATAAAGCTGCTGATAACGTAGATGAGGAACTGAACAATGCTGCGGCCTATGTACCACCTCATGTAAGGAATGGTAATGGCAATGGAGTAAGGAATGGCCATCAACGCTATCCCCCTCCACGCCACCTTCCTCAAGAGAGACCAGTCAATCAGAATAACCTCAGAGAAATACTTGAGGATATGATTGGTCCAGCTTACCGAAGGGTTGGATGACAATCCTTCCACAAGCCCTACCCTGAGGAATATGATAGACTCTATCGACTTCCTCGAGGGTACAAGGTCCCTGACTTCACTTGCTTCTCCGGAACCTCAAGTGAACAGTCGACT
Organism: Corchorus capsularis; assembly: GCA_001974805.1. Classification (NCBI taxonomy): domain Eukaryota; kingdom Viridiplantae; phylum Streptophyta; class Magnoliopsida; order Malvales; family Malvaceae; genus Corchorus; species Corchorus capsularis. Next base: position 32,694 of record AWWV01010984.1, read on the forward strand.
TTGGAACATATTGCTCGTTTCACCGTGCAATGTGGAGAGGCTAACTCTGGATACCACAAGCTTCGTCTCTTTCCCAACTCTGTCACAGGGGCGGCGTTCACATGGTATATCAACCAACCGCCTAACTCTGTGAGAACTTGGGAGAAGATGGAGAGGTTGTTCCATACTCAGTTCTATAGGACTGAGCCTGAGGTCTCCATGGCTGATTTATCCCGCCTTTATCAAAAGAAAGGTGAATCAGCCGAGGATTACTTAGCTCGTTTCAAAAAGCTAAGGAATAGGTGTCGTACACCTCTTCAAGAAATGGAATTCGTACGTCTAGCTCAAAATGGACATGACATTGAGCTTCGAAAGAAGTTCGAAGGAGTTGACTTTAGAGACTTCTTTCCCTGCTCCTGTTCATATGGTCACCTTCAACATCCCAAAGGATGAAAAAGTGACCAAGAAAGGAGAATACACACCTAAGAGGACGCTTTTGGCTACAAACACCCCTTTGTCAGCCATCCCTCAATCAGAAGGTGAGTTCTGTTACCACACTTCTTGCATTAAGAGGTTAGTGGATAGAACTAACTCTTTGGGTTTGCATTCAGATCGTCCCTGGTATCCAGATTCGGCTGATATGAGACTCAAAGCACCAAGGAGGAAGCTTGAACTCTTTTCATCTGAGGATGAGGAAGAACCCATCAAGCATCCTCAAACTTCTTCAAAGAAAGAAGTTCAAAGGAAGTGGGACTTCTCATCCAAGACTCCACTCCAAAAGGAGAAGAGAAATAAGTCAAAGCATGTTCCCAGCTCAGGGGGCAAGCAAAAGACTTCTTTCCTTCCTCCTAACTCAAGAAATTGGGAATTTGGAGAGTCATCAACTAAAATGGCGCTATCCTCTTCCCATCTAACTACATCTCTCCCTCACAAAAAGCAAAGGACCTCCAAGCATGATAAGCAACCAAAGGTTGACTTCTCTCCTAAATCCCGAGGGACTAAGCGAGAGATTCGACCATGGTTAAATCATAGGAATGAGGAATACTGTAATGCTATTGTGAGAAAAGAGATGAAGGTACAAGAAGACCATGTTCGACGTAAGATGGTCAAACCACCATCCAATGCTCAAAAGGGTGTGTGGCAAAAAGTACAACATCCCATGTTCCCTATTCAGAGGAATAGAAAGACTTGGAGGAGACGTGAACTCCGCAAAAGAGCGAAAGCTCGAAAGGAGGGCATGAGCGACGCCATATAGATTGGTGAGAGTGGATCACCACCCATCAATGAGACAGAGACATCTCTCATGCACCTAGCAGACATGGGAGTAGAACTTTGCATGGCTAAGATCCTCTCAGAGGAAACAAAGCTCAAGGAAAGAGCACTCCAGCTTGATCAAAATGAGGGAGAACTGCAAAGTCTAAGGTAGACCTTGATTGATATAGTCTATGGAAGTGAAGAATACACTTGCCATGAGCTAGCTCAAAAGGGTTTCATAGACGAAGAAGCAGTTCTCGCCTACCGAAGACTAGCTATGAGAGCTCTTACCATGGACTACGATGATAAGTTTGAACTCTATGATATTGACGAAGATTCATATTACAGAAAGTTCCCTTATCATGCCTTGCAAAAGAAACTTGAAGATTGGCCTTTATATGAGGCCACTCAAGACTTCATATTGAAGAAAGCATGTCTCCATGGCAAATATCTATCTTGCTTGAGAAGGCAAGGATAGATAAAGAAAGGAAAGAGTTTGAGGCTGACAGACGAAAGCATATTGAAGCTGAGAACCTTCTTTCCAAGAGACAAGAGGCTATAAATGATGCTTCTAAACAACTCCTTCGAAAGATCTTCATCGAAAAACTTAAGTTGGAGATGTCTCAAAAGATTCAAGATGGGCTATTAACCTCTAACAGAGAGGTTAATGACGCCATGCTTGAAGAAGATGTTGAACCAACTTCATCTGATCAAAACTTGGTGTGCGATGAAGATGTGGATGATGCTTTGTATGCAATGAGCGAGGAAGAAACCTTGGTTGCTGAGGACTTTGACAACAAATCTGTTGATTCATTGACCTTCGGGCAGTTCATGGTTGACCTCAATCATATCACCCTTACACTTCCATACACTTTCGTAGCCAAGATAAAAGAGCGAGTAGAATCATTTGAGCCACCCTCTCCTCAGGAAGTTGAAAATGTCACTGAGGAACCTCAAGAAGTAGGCTCGAGGGGCAACAACTATGATGACTCTAAGGTTATGGTCTTCACCAAGCCTGATGAGAACGCCACATGTCACATTAAGCCTTTATACATTAAGGCTCATGTGGATGGGATCCCTCTTAATAGAGTCCTTGTTGACAATGGTGCAACAGTCAACCTCATCCCTTTTTCATTCCTCTCTGCATTCTTTGTAGTTGATTCTTCATCAACTTACAACATGCTACTTGGGAGAGATTGGATTCACTCCAATTGGTGTGTACCCTCGTCACTACATCAACTCTTGATGTTTTGGAATGGTATTGAAGTTGAGATAGTCAAGGCTAATAGTAGGCCTTTCAAAGTCAAGTCTCATGCAGTAGATGTGAGATTCTACGATGGAAGTACTGGACCTATTAGGTTCATGGGTCAAGACAAGTATGGACGGCCCTACGCCATCATCTCCACTGGAGAAATCAAACAAGAAGCCTTGAAAGAGGCAATGGAAACTCTTGTGCGGCCTGATGCCTTGATCCCATTCAAGCCGCTACCATCTGCTCCCATCATAGAAGAAGTTCTATGAGTACACAACCTGAGAAGATTGTGTTGGCCAACGATATCTTGAAAAAGCTATCGGCCTTAGCCCTAGATATGAAGCTTTAAAGCTTAGAGGATTCAACCGCCCCATCAACTAATGTGGTTAATCAAGACTTAGATGAGATCACCATGGAAGAACTTGATCGTGCTCCCATGAAACTTGATGATCTCAAGGCTGAGGTGCAAGATCCTTTACTCTAGGTGAATCTTGGCACCGAGAAAGAGCCTAGGCCGACTTACATAAGTCAACTATTGGCCGAAGAAGACAAGCCACGCTTCATAGCCCTCTTGAAAGAGTATAAAGATTGTTTCGCTTGGGACTATGATGAAATGCCTGGCTTAAGTCGTGATTTGGTAGAGAATCGCCTCTCTATCATAAAAGAATACCATCCCTATCAACAACCTCCTAGGAGAATGGCAAATGATGTTGTTCTTAAAGTTAAAGAGGAAGTTGAAAGGCTTCTTAAAGCAGGATTCATCCGTACCGTAAGGTGTAGACACCCGTTTTTGTCCGATATCCTTCAATTTAAATCAATTTATTTCTTAATTGGCATTAGGGTCCTAGGGGCATTTCGGTCATTTTCACACTAAGGGCATTTTGGTCATTTTTAAGTCCGCTTCTAATTTAGATTAGTTAATTCATCTCTTGGCCGTCTAGATTGCATTTGAAAAATCCAAAAAATCTTGATATGCACCATTAGGTATTTTTGCATAGCTTAACTTCATTTAGTAATTAGGTATTGCCATATAGCTTAAGCCTCTTAGTAATAGGTCTAGTTTTCAATTGACGTTCATCAAATCATTTTTAAGTACATCCATTTTATATTAATCACACTAATCATATTCATGTTCATTTCTCATTTCTCATTAAGCATGTTTATATTTATTTGGCCATTAGTCATGTACTTAGTGGCGCATATTGCATTGCCATATTATAGTCTGCATTTAGCATTTTGACTGAAAATTGGGATGATTCTTTCTTGGTGGTCATTTGCTTCTGGGCTTTGGGGCTTCTATTGGGAATTGTTGAGCTTTGGGGCTAAGTACTCAAAGAGAGTTTTATTGACCAAATAATTAAATTAGTTTGTCATTACATCAAATACAAATCATCATAAATTTAGCAACTCAGAATTGGCAAACACAGAAGAAAAAGAGTCCACTGTGCGTTTGAGAAAAAAGGCTTTGAGACTTGATTCCTTCCCTTGAATTCCTCTTTCCTTCAATGCTTGACAGACCCTTGAGATGCCCATGAAGTCGTGAGAAAACAAGGGCAGATGTGTTAGTAATTGGCATGAGAAGATGCAAGGAAAATGTGAAATGACACAAAGTCAAACAAGAGCAATGGTTTGAACATGGATTATGAAAGCAGCTAAACACAAATCCATAACATATAAGAGGACAGAATTAACCACAACAGGTCATTAACAAGCTTAGAGTAAATCTGCAGCAGCCAAGTTTGTGTCAATTAAAAGCTAATCCAACAGGAACAGAACATGGCATCCTAATCACTGTCCAAATACTTCTATTTCATTTTAGGAACATCTCACAGGATCAATAAACATTGGCATTCGTTTTTTTTTCTCAACTCAGTGGCCAAGATGGAATTAGCAGGAAATGGACACAACAATCCCAGCAGGCAAAATTAGTTCATCATCAATTTGAAAAATTAGGCAGCATATATTCTGCAACACAAGCATGCATTTACACCCATCACATTGCATTGCATCCTAGTTAATAAACTAACAAAAACAAAGCATGTATCCTAGGCATTCATACTATAGGCATACTTTCCCAATGTGCAAACAGTCCCATTTAGCGCGAATTCAAGTATTTACACTCATGGCATTTCATATAACCTCAGGGTTTTAAATTTCACCATTTAAAGCATAAATTCAACACATTATCACCATATCATTTAGATTTTAATCGTTTTTCATTACACTAGCAGCACACACTCACAAAGCATCCACAAACTTTATTTAAGTAGTAGTACATATGTTTCATTTATAATTAATTAATGGCAAGCATCAAACAGCATTGTAGGACAGATACTCAGTAGGTCACATTCATGTTAGCACATTCACAAGCATGGCAAGTAAATTTTTGGTTAATAATTTAAGTCAGTGAAGATAATTCCCAAGGATTTGGCAAAACCGAAAGGAGAGAGAATTACCTGAAGGAAGACTCCTCTTGCCAGCTCACCCTGCCACCTCAACCATCTGATCTTATCTTTCACAACAACCTGC
>AWWV01010985.1:0-29669 GCA_001974805.1 Corchorus capsularis
TAGAAGAAAAAAATCTTATCTGACTAGTGGGGGAGTTCATTGGATCCGGGGTCTTCATTAATCCTCTGCTTCTCTCTACAGGCTTTCTCTGATATCAACAATTCATAGTTTCTCTCTTCAGACTCCTCATTCATAGATTCTTACTCTCTCTCTAAAAACTCAATCTCTCTTCTTGAATACATACCGAATAAGGACCAAAGAATACACGGCAGGTTTCTCTATCTTTCACAAGATCTCTCGTTGTTCTTCACGTAACACTCTTAACACACAGAGAACTCACTCACACACCCAAGAAAACTCTCAATACTCTCTTATTGAAGAAATCTTTCCCTTCCATGAACACACACATTGAAAAAAAAAACAGGGGGGCTAGCTAGATAGTTACAGGAAGGAAACCAATTCTCTGAATAGAAAAAAAAAACCGAAGAAAAAACCAAAAAAAAAGAGAAAGAAGCAGAGGAAGACAATTAGGGTTTTGAGAGGTTTCCTTTGAAACTTATTAGTGGGCTTTGAAGAGGAGAGTAAAGGAGAGGTATATAGGTCAGAATCAAGGCTTTCTGCCGCCAGGATTTGGATTTTTGGTTCGGTTTTGAGTTGTTCATGTTGGAGAGGTTAAATCCAAAGATTGATTCGGTGGGTTGGTAAAGAAAAGAGTGAAGACGAACATACCTTGGAATTGGTTTCGTCCGATGGTCGGATTATCGGGATCGGAGAAGCAAAGTGAGTTCGGCTAAGGGCATTTTGGGACCTTCAGGGCATGGTCACGGAGATTCGAGGCCAGATCTGAACTTGGGACGTCGATGGGAGCAAATCCTGAGCTTTTAGGCTACATCAAAGGCCGAGGAAGCCATTAACGCGGCGGAGCAAGGTGGCTGTCGCGGTGGAGGTGAAAGCTAGGGTTCAAGCAACCCTGGAAAGAAAAGAAGAGGAAGGAAGAGTTGGTATTTATACCAACCCTTAATTCGACCCAATTCAGGTAAGGTTTCTAAACTCTTTCAATTAAGTCCTGAGTTTAGTACATTTAAATCCTGTGAGTCATTAATTAGTACAAATAGAGAGTATAATTTAATTCCTTGTTCACATAAAACATGCAAGTTTGAAACGTTTTCGGTTAGGGCTTTCTAATAGTTCGATTTGGTCCCTATTTGTTTTAAAATATGTGATTTCGTTCAACTTGGTCCCTGATTTAGGATATTATTTATTTTTTGCTTCAATTTAGTCCAAAGGTTAAATTTTTGTTCTAATAAATGGCTTAGATTGGTATGTTTGTTGATATTTACTTATAAATAGATGGATTTTGTATATATTTACTTTAAGGAAATAGTTTCTAATTGAAAACGACTAGTAAATGCTCAAGCTTAAACTTCTATGTTAAAATCAATTTAGAATTGAGGTTTTTTTTTCTTCTTCAATGGTGAGGTTCTTTTTAAGTTCATACTAATTCAAAATGATTCATTGATCCCGTTTAGAGACTCTTCTAATTGGAAAAATCAAAACTTTAGTTTAAAGTTTAAATTTTTAACTAAAATTAGTTTGGAAGTTTAAAAGCCATTTTTGAGCTAATTTTAGTTTATAAATGCAACTTTGATAAAGGATTTGACTTTTTAAATTTGAAGTGACTTGGAATGGAGTTGACGAATTAATTTGGATTAGTATTTTACTTAAAAATTAAGTCTATGGCTAGAGATTTGGTTTCTTTTAGGTTTAAGTTGATTAAGTGGTAGATTTAATTTTCTCATGTCAAGTTTGTTTAGTTTGATCCTTTATTTAGAGACTTATGTTAGGATTGTGTAATTGGGTGTTTGATTTATCGGTTTTCAATTTGTTTTAAATGCCCCGAAATTTGCTAACTGTTTTCTTTAGTGTGCAGAAGTCCCCAGAATTGTCCAGTTGCCCCTTAGCTTTCAATTCATTTATTTATATTTGGGTTTTGTAATAATTTAGTAATTAGTAGATGAGTAGAGTAGAAAGTAGACATATGCATGCCATGTTTAATTTCAGTTGATTATAACTGCTTGCATTACATGCCACCTAAACTTAGTTGATAATCGTAACCTTTCCGAAGAAGGGGCATTCAGTGAGTGGTCGAGTATTCGGGGCCACTGAATGTCCCCGAGGATGAGAAAGCCCTTTGCAAGATGCGTCGGGATTCCGAGCACCTATCTTGAGAAGAGTTTTCAATAACCCAGGTTACGGGAGTCAACTTTAATAATCGGACTTTGCATCCATGCATTAAACAGAAGTTAAATAAAGTCAAAGAAAATCCAAAAAATGGGGAAAATGAGAAAATTAAAAGAAGAAATAAAAAGTGTTTTTTTCAAACATGTTTTCAAAAAGAAAACCCTGTTCTCTTATTCAGTTTTCAAAAGAGATTAAAATTGGTAATCAAGAGTTTTCAAGATTTAATCAAAGGTTTTCAAATTCAAATCAAACTTAGTGAGAAGATCAATAAAAGATGGAAAAAAGATTTTCCAAAATAAAATTTTCCACCATTTAGGAAGATTAAAATGGGAATTTTTCAAAGCAAAATAAAAGACTTTAAAAAACAAAAAAAAAGGTTTTATCACAGCATCTTCAAAATTTCTTTTTCGAAGAGAAAAAGATCAACAAGAGAACAGACAGTGAAAGAGAATCGAAATAGAATTGATCGACGGTAGTTCGATCACATCCTTCGTGTCCTCGACATTTGGTTTAAAAAGTGGTTTTATTTTCCTTTATAACCCTTTTCAATCAAGATTAAAAAAAAGCAACCTTTAAGATTAAACCTGTTAGATTTAGATTAGACTAGAGGTACCGTCGTTTGACGGGCGTTGTGGGGGTGCTAATCCTTGCACGGAACCGACTCCCGAACTTGGGCTTTGGTTCGCAGACTGTAGTTTTAGACTTAGTTTGTCCGTCGTCAAGCATGGTCCATTAGGTCTAAGAATTGTAGGTGGCTAATCACACCTAGGCAAAAAAGATTAGTGGCGACTCCTTTCTTTTCCAAAGTCGTTTCGGCAGGGTCCCCCGGACCCGGATGTTTCGACAGCAGGTATGTTGAATGGATATCAAACATTGTTCCTGTGGTTACGAAAAATGGTAAAATTAGGGTGTGTGTTGACTTTCGTAACTTGAATGCAGCCACCCCTAAAGACGAATATCCTATGCTTGTTGCAGATTTACTTGTGGATGGAGCCGCCCAACATCGAGTGTTATCATTCATGGATGGACATAGTGGCTACAACCAGATTTACATAGCAGAAGAGGATGTTCGAAAAACTACTTTTCGTTGTCCAAGCGCCATTGGCACGTTTGAGTGGGTAGTCATGCCCTTTGGACTCAAAAATGCTGGTGCAACCTACCAACGAGCAATGAATGCCATCTTCCATGACATGATCCACAAATTCATGGAGGTATACATAGATGATGTTGTGGTAAAGTCACACAATCACCTTGACCACATTGATCATCTAAGGCGCTCATTCGAAAGGATGAGCCAACATGGCTTAAAAATGAATCCATTGAAATGTGCTTTTGGTGTTAGTGCAGGTAACTTCCTTGGATTTTTGGTTCATCAATGAGGTATCGAGATAGACCAAAACAACGCAAGAGCCATCCTACAAGCAAAACCACCTACTTCCAAAAAAGAGCTACAACGTTTCCTTGGACAAGTGAACTTTTTACGAAGATTCATCTCCAATATTGCTGGTAAAACCAAGGCGTTTTCACCACTATTGAAGTTGAAAGATAAGGAAGAGTTCCAATGGGATGATAAACACCAAGAAACTTTCGAGGCCATCAAGAAGTATTTAGCTTCGCCTCCTGTTTTAGTTCATCCTGAGAGGAATCGACCTTTGTACTTATATATTTCAGCCATTGATTCCTCTATTGGATCCTTGTTAGCTCAAGATATAGGCAAAGGGAAGGAACAAGCAGTATACTACTTAAGTAGGGCGCTTACTGATGTAGAAACCAGATATAGTCCTATTGAAAAGCTTTGTTTATCGCTCTATTTCGCAGTAATAAAACTTAGACATTATATGCTTTACTTTGATGTCTACATTATTGCTAAAACCGAGGTGGTTAAGTATATGCTAACCCGGCCCTTTCTTAGAGGCCGCCTTGGAAAGTGGAGCCTAGCACTGGCTGAGTTTAGTCTCAAATATATACCACAGAAAGCAGTCAAGGGACAAGCCATTGCAGACTTTCTGGCTGATCAGCCTTGTCTGGATCTGGGGGAAGAATTTGATGACTCAAACTTTGTCATGGAGGTATCCTTAGTACCATGGGAACTAGAGTTTGACGGAGCTAGCACCACTAACTCGGTTGGTGCTGGGGTCGTAATCATCTCTCCGAGTAATGAAATTACCATGATGGCTTTTCATCTAAACTTTGATTGTACGAACAATCAAGCCGAGTATGAAGCACTCATCATTGGTCTGGAGTTACTCAGAGAAATGAAAGTACCCACTGTACACATCAAAGGAGACTCTCCGTTGGTTATTAATCAACTTACTCGCGAGTTCAACTGCACAAGTCCATCTTTGCTACCTTACTATGCAATGGCAGTGCAATTGTTAGAAAAATTTGATGATGTAAGGGTACAACATATCCCTAGGCGCCACAATGAGGCTGCAAACTTTGCTGCGCAGCTTGCTTCTGGCGTTTCCTTTCTAGATGATATCTGGAGGAAAGTGATAAGTATTGAAAGGAGAACTTTGCCTTCAATATTTGCTAGGGGTAATGTACTAGAAGTATACAACCTAGTACACAGACTTGATGATTGGCGCCAACCCTTTCTTGATTACCTCCAACAATCATCAATAAAGGTTAGTAGGAGAATCAGAACTTTGGCTGTGCACTATACTATCTTGGCTGACGAGTTGTACCGAAAGGACTTAGACGGATCTTTAATGAGATGTCTAGGGGATGAGGAAGCTAAGAAGGTCATCAAGGATGTACATGAAGGCTTGTGTGGTGCTCACCAAGCTGGAAGAAAATAAGGTGGCTTATACACTGTCGTGGCTTTTACTGGCCAACCATCATGAAAGACTGCATGGAATTTGCCAGAGGATGCCAAGCTTGTCAAGCATATGGTCCTATTTGGAGACTTCCATCAGATGAGCTACATTCTATAATAAAGCCTTGGCCGTTTAGAGGATGGGCAATCGATCTCATAGGAAAGATTTACCCACCTGCTAAGGGAGGAGTCTGCTTTATCATAGTTGCCACAGACTACTTCACCAAATGGGTGGAAGCTAAAGCTTTGAATGGCATAGCTCATAATGATATCAAGAAGTTCATCAAGGAACATATCATCTATCGCTTTGGAATTCCTGAGACTCTCACCACTTATCAAGGTACCAACTTTGATGGTGAGATCACAAGGAGTTTGGAAAGAAAATTTGGCCTAAAGTTCACTAAGTCAACGCCATACTACCCGCAGGCTAATGGACAGGCCGAGGCTTCTAACAAAGTAATAATAGGCATCATAGAAAAGATGATAAAAGACAAACCTGGTAAATGGGACCGTGTAATGCCAAAAGCCCTCTGGGCATACCGCATGTCACAGCGCTCAAGTGCTGAAGTGAGTCCTTTTAGTCTAACATATGGACATGATGCGATGGTTCCTATGGAACTCTTGGCTAAATCAGCCAGAGTTGCATTTCAAAACAACTTGCAATGGTATGATTACCACGATGCCATGATGATTGAGCTTGAAGACTTAGATTCTAAAAGGTTGGAAGCTCTAAATCATCTGCAAGCACAAAAGAAGAAGGCGGAAAGATGTTATAATAAGAAGGTTCGCCGACGAAGCTTCATTGAAGGTGAACTAGTATGGAAAGCTTTCTTGCCTCTCGGATCAAAGAAACATGGAAAATGGTCTCCCAAGTGGGAAGGACCATTATGTATCAAGAAAGTACTTCAAAACGGTGCTTATTGGTTGGAGGATGAAGATGGGGACTCCCAAAAGAAGTTCATAAATGGGCGTTACTGAAAGAAGTACTACCCAACTACATGGGAGGCAAAGTCTGATCCAAATCCTGAGTTTGAATTGGAGGAGGAACCAGACGAAGTGGCTATGACTCAACTCACAGCCACTTGCTTCACCGAAGTGTAATGCAAACTCATACGCTTCGTGGACTCAGCCACCCCAATTGCGTTCTTGTGGCTTTAAAACAAAATCAAATATTTTTATTACTATTAAGTAATGAGAATTTTTGAAAAATTTTGCCACTAAGTACTATAGATGGCGAATTTTGGAGACTAAGAAAGGAAATTCCATCACTAAAATTCGTCTAAGTGTTGTGGAGTTTACTTCTTTGCAAAATTTGGCCTTAAAAAAATAAGGAGGGCCGAATTTTCCTAAGGATTTTTGGGCTAGATTGCCGAAAATTTCACTAAGTATTTTGGCAATTTTAGTTTCAAATAAAATCCTAAGTATTTTCTTGATCTTGGTGGTTTATCACAAGACCATGAGATTGAAATTGACAAGGATTTTGTTTAAGTTAAATGGCTATAGAATAAATGAAGGCCATTGATTTAAAAGTTGGCTAAAATCCATTGCCACCAATTCAAAACAAAACATAAATTTTTTGGAAATTGAAACAAAACAAAATCTTAAAGTCATAAAGATATACTTGAGGAAAACAAACATGGAAAGGATAAAGTCCTAGACCTAGGACTAAGGAGCTACTCCTCATCATCAGACTCCTCAGTTATCTCATCCTCTATATTATAGAAGGGGCCATCTCCATTGTAAACATTGAAGTAATTGGGAAGCTTGGCCTTCCAAGACTGAAAGAAGCTAGTCAGCTGATTCAGTTGGCAGTACTTAGCACCCAATTCCTCATTGGTTTTCTGGAGATTATCCAAGATGCCAGCAGTTTCCTCAAGCTGCTTGCTCTATGGCCGCTTGTTCCCTATTGGCTTTCAAGGAAGCAAGTGCATTCTCAACAGCCACAACCTGAGACTTCAACTCTTCTAATAGGGCCATGAGCTCTCTCTCATCCTTAGAGGGAACAGTGATCTCATGAAATTTCACTATTTCGAGTTCAAGCCCTCCAAGGCATGTAAGATGGTCGGCCCTGGCTAGGTGAAGTTGAGCCAAGGATGCAGAAGTGAGATTGTACTCAGTAGCAAACACCTTGAAGAGGATAGGGAAGTCACGCCAGAATTGAGCAATATGAGGTTCAACTCTGGGAGAGGCACATAAGATGTCAAGAGCCCTCTGTATGGTGTTAGCATCCTTTTTCATGGCAGCTTGTTTGGCATTTCAAAGGAAGATATCAATATCTCCAATGGCTAAGTCAAGTTCAAAGTTGGAAGGAATTTCTGCAACGGGATTTCCTACAAAACAAAAATTACCAAAGTTGTTAGTACAAATTTTGTTAATAAGTTGGTAAAAATTTAATTTTTACCACCTAAAATTATTTCATAATTTTTATTTTGGCAAAAATACTAATTGTGGCTGCCAAATATTAATTATGTTAATAATTTGGAAAATTAAAACTAATTTTTGGCCATAGGGCCGAAAACCCTAAAGTTGCCGTCCAAAGTGCAATTTTTTGCAAGTAAGGACATGGCAAGCTAGGGTTTAGGCTTACAACCAAAATAAAGTTTCAAATCTTTGAAATTTAGTTTAATAGAGTCTAAAACTAATGTTTATTTTTGGCTAAGTTCACCAATTAAGTCAAAAATAACAAAATTAGGAAAATTCCAACCCTAGGGGTACACGTGCAAACCGCACAAATTGCAATTTTTGCAATTTGGGGCGCGGTGAGCTAGGGTTTTGGAATTCTCAAAATTAGGTTATCTTCATGACCTAATTAACTTACTAAACCCCCTGATTTTTGGCTTGATTAACTAATTTTGCCTAAATCACAAAAACCCTAATTCACCAAGCGAGCTAATTTGCCGCCTATGTTGCAATTTTTGCAAGGAAGGACTCGGCTCATTAGGGGTAGCTTGGTTCATTAAATTGGGCTTATATTTATGTGATATAACCTAGTTATAAGGGTTTAACCTACTGATTTTTGGCTTAATTAATCAACTTGGCCAAAATCACGAAAACCCTAATTTATCAAGCTAGCCAATTTGCCGCTAAGTTGCAATTTTTGCAAAATGGGTCACGGCCTATTAGGGATTGCTTGATTTCATCAAATTAGGTTTATGTTCATGTGATATGACCTAATTTTACGACTTATACCCCCTGAATTTTTGGCTAATTTAATCAAATATGCTGAAAATTATAAATATTCCTAAACCCTATGGACCTAATCGCATATCACCTAAAGTTTTGCTAAATTTTGAAAAACAAAGCCGTGGTATGCTAGAGTTTGTTATCCTTGTTTAATTAGGTTCGTTCTTCATCTAATTATGACCTAATTTCATGAGGAAACCCTTAATCCTAATCAATTTTGGTAAACCCTAATCCTAGGCCGAATTGGACTTGGTAAATTGGCCAATTAAGGCCGATTTCACCAATTAGGGTTAGGAAACCCTAATGTCGACTCCAACAGCCCTATGTCGACATGGCTAATGTGCTTCATGCTTGATTTCATGCAGAAACATGTTAAGCTAAAGATCTATGGCAAAAATTAAGCCTAAGGCCGAAATTAGTATGGTTTTAGCTAGGGTTTTTTGCCAATTTCTTAACCTAATTAATTTGGTTCTTATATCAAATTAATTACCTATTTTCCAGCAGCTATATTGCTTGAAAACCACCATTAAAGTCGACACACACAAGCTTTAAAGCTAGGGTTTACGGCATGGAAGGAAAATTGATGAATTTAAATTCAAAAATTGAAATTCCATGAAGTAATTACCTTGCTTGTGTGCCGATTTGGGGTCAATCACCATGGGATCTATGCTTGCCATTGTTTGTGCCGAATTGGAGCTTCCATCAAGAGAGTTTGTTCCAAAATCTTAGCCCTTGCCAATGATTGAGAAGCATCCATGAACAAGGGATTGCAACTCAAGTTATTTGGCATGGATGGAGGCTTTGGTGGTTGATTTTTGCTTTGATCCTTGGAGGCCATTAGAGCTTGAAAAGAGGCTGTAATTTTCGGCTATATAGGGTTCCAAGGGTTAGGGTTGATGGTTTGGAGGAAAATAGAGGAAAAGATTTTGGCCCAAGACCAATTTCCTTATATAAAAGCTCAAGCCTTTTAAAATTAAAGACTTAAGCTTGGGGGGCATTGTTTATACCTCAACTTACAATTGAGGGTAAATTGGTCTTTGCACGTATTAGATCAAGATGAGTGGTCAGGATTTGATCAGAAATCCTGATAGGACTTAGTCTCTATACCACCCTGATTCTATCAGAATTAGGAGAAAATCTTGCAATTAATGAATAAAGGCCAAAATTAATGATTAAATTAATTAATAATTATTATTTTTGGAATAATTATCATTAATTACTCCCTATGTGCCGCCCCTACCTATAGGGATGTGGTGCAGCTTCCTTAGATACAGCAACCTGATACCTCAGGCAGAGAGTAAGGAAGGGAGTTGTATGCTACCTGACAATGCAGGTGGTAGATATATCATGGGATAAAATAATCTAAGTCTTTCCCATACCCAGAGAAGGTCGCCCTATGCCTATCATAGTCATAGGATGTAGTCTCCTCATCCATTGCACTGAGTAGGCATGGAGTAAGAGAGTAACAGCAAGAGAAGCACTTACTGAACTAAGGGAGGTGTGAGGTATTATCACTCACCACCCTTATAAATGACCACCCTAGTATAGTGCTCAAGCCGTCCCTGCTAGTAGTACTCCCCTGAGAGGCAAACTTGCATTTTGTTCATTTAAGGACAAAAAGGCAAGGTCAAATGTAATACTACTACCTAGGGGGTTCGGGGTTTTACCATGATGTTCCTTGATATACATAGGTCATCTAGGTGAGATTTCATCTCAAACAGACTTAGTATGAAAAACTTATGCTAATTTTTCAGTTAAGGACAGTTTGAGGAGTCAAACCAACTTCTCTATCCTAGAGAGTTCTATTTTCCTTATATTTTTTCCCATGGCTTTATGGTGATAATCTAAGTCTACTGGTAGAAAATCAGCTTCATTGGACTTAGAATGGAAAACTTATGCTAGTTTTTCATTTAAAGACAACTTAGGGAGAGAAACCTATTTCACCATCAAGGGGAGCTCTATTTTACTTAGAAATTTTCCGTAGTCTTATGTGAATATTCTAAGTACCTTGGCAAAGTTTCAGCTCATTCAGACTTAGAATGAAAAACTTATGCTAGTTTTTCATTCAAGGACAGTTTGGGGTGAGAAGCTCGGTTTACTATGAAGGAAGATTCAGATCAAGCCAAGATTTTAATCATAGTCGATGGCTGATATACGAATCCTACTGATGAAGTTTGAGCTCAATCCAAGTTCGTTTGCAACTTTTACACCTTCTTCAGTTAAGGACAAAGTGGCTTTATCACCCTAGTATAGCCATAGTTCTCAGTAAAAGGGTATTTTCGTCCTTGGAAGGCCTAAATATGGCTAAGTATGGAGAATGTCATGGCCTAGTTGATATCTCTCATACTCCATGGTCACCTCTCAGCCAATTTAGTAGTTTCAACTCATTGGAGGCAACAGGGACTACACCTGATACAGCAGATGTATCATATCACCTCATACTACCTAGGTATCATGAGGAGGAAGTCGCCTATATGCTATGAGGGACGCCTCACACCCTTCTGTAGACACAATTTTTTTTATTGGACTCCGTTTGAATTAGCTAAGCCTTTCTTCAATTTTAACTAAACCCAAGTCTTTGTTAGGCCTTCCATCCCTTTCCTAAACCCAAAAATAATTAGTATCCTTGTCCATTGTTAAAGGCCCATTTCTTTTCTCTAATGTGAATCATTTTATTGTTTAACATGAGCTCATTTTTAGGGTTATCTTTCGGCCCAATTTGTACCTCCATTTTGACTATTATAGAAATTACAAATTGATGGCCATGCACTCATTTTTCTCCTTCTAGTTCAATTTGGGCACGTGGCCATCAATTCTTCTTTTTACATCATTAATTTGGACGAATTTTGACTATGGGCATTATGTGCCATATCCTGCCAAGTGTATGAAAAAGAGATGTGTATGCTTATGTGTCTTTTACACAAGGAAGACTACAAGAAATAAATTGACACTCATGATATGAAAACTGCTCCACCAAAAACTCAATCTTCAATGTTCCCAACCTCTAGGAATCAAATCCTTTTAACTTGGTTCAGGTGATGCCATGGCAAGCCTATTACAGACATCCGGCAATTCATCGGAATTTAGCCTTTTGAATGCCGAGACCAACCCTGCCATCAAAGGACCCAAAATGCTAGCAACAAATGAGACAAAACATGATCAAGTTGAGCAAAACAGTTCAAAACAGAGCACTTTCAATCAATTGGACAACGCACTAATAAAAGAATTCAAGGCCATGTGTCGGGTTTCCTGGCCAAGAAATCACTTGGGGTAAACAAAGTGAAGTGGTTAACATGAGGCTTGTGTGTCAAGCAGAAATCAAGTGAAGCATGTAAAAGCATTATTCATAGGGAATTCATCAACATACATGATCTCAAGACGGTCTCATAGTTTATTGGCTACATTTGAGCATGGTCAAGGCAAAGTCGAATGATGATAAAAGACAGTCCGGCAAGCTCGAAACAAAGGGAGTTTAGAGGCCAGTGACAACATTACAAGGAAAATAGGAGAAAATTCACTAAAGTAGCAGGCAATTGTAGAGCGTCCAAATGGAAGACAAGGTTCGCACCAACCATCAGACCAAGCACATGTATGCATACCAAAAAAGCAAACTCAAAGAAAAAGCAAAGTCGTATACATACGTGTAGTCAAATTGCAAGCATACCACCATAAATTCACAAGGAGCAACAGAGTCATAAGAGAGAGGGAGAATAGGAGTTACCGCTGCTGACATGTCAAAACTTTATTTGATCTTCAAAGAACAAAGAAGGGTCCCACTTGCCACATCAGCAGGTTACAAAGGAGAAAGGCAACGTGAGTAGCCATCAAAATAGGCCAACTCAGCAACAAAACTGCAGAGAAAGTTTCACGTGACAAATCGCTAGGAAAAGAGCCAGAACAGAAAAACGAAAACAAAATTGGACTTATTTACCCTGATGAATCATCCGTTTGATTAGGGGGAAACTGAAATAGCAGAGACAGGGTCAGTAATGGGAGGGGAAGCCAAAAGTTTAAGGCCATTGGATAAAGGACAATATCAACGGTGCTAACGAGGAGTTCAAGGGCTTTATAAACAGCATTTTTAGACAGAATGGAGGGAGGCACATTTTTCGAGAAAAAGAAACGGCAACTTGGGTTTTAGACAAGAAAATTAGGGTTCATCGTTGGTTTTTTCTTTTCTGGCTTTTTCTTCTTAAAAAAAACAGAGGAAGCAAACAAAACGGAACATGGGGTGTGTTGAAGAGGCTTGAGTTAAAAGATTGAACTTGTGGTTAATTTATAAATAAAAATGAGATCCTTTGTGCTAAATGATTGAACTTGTGATTAATTAATGAGATCCTTGAACTAAAAGATTGAACTTGTGGTTAATTTATGATAAAAATGAGATCTTTGAAATAAATGATTGAACTTTTGATCAATTTGTAATAAAAGTGAAGTCTTTAAGCTAAAAGATTAACTTTTGATAAATTTGGAATGAAATCTTGAAGTAAAAAGATGAATCTTGATTAAGTGGGAGTAGGATATGATCTCATAATGAACGGTTAGGATTTAATTAAGTCACTAATTTCATAATTAAGCTAGAGTTAGCTTCCTTGTTTGAGACCTAATCGGTTGAGTTGATTTTCACTAAGAGTCAACTAAGTTAGTTCATCTGCATTCCATCTTTATTTTTTGTCAATTCATCTGCTCATGCCACATCTAAATCCATAAAAAGGTGTTTTCAGCTATGACGGGCGAATCTCGGGTAAAGGTGCATGAGCACAACCTCTCGGGATTTCGCTCCAAGATCGATAGGCTTTCACGAATAACCCCGGGGGGTCCGGGCTAGTTCGTGGGGGTCTACTCGAGTAAACCCCTTTTTATGATCAAATAATAAAATCAACACTTTGCATGCACCATTCCATACATCGCATTAATCAAAACTTAGGTCAAAAATTGAAATTCAGAAATTCAAGAGATTTTAGATGTCAATTCCCTGTTTTGTCCTTCTCAGTCGGAAGGCGCTATATTCAGTGTTTCTTTCCTGTTTTGCCCTTCCCGGTCGGAAGGTGCTATTTTCCGTATCTATTTCCCGTTTTGCCCTTCCCGGTCGGAAGGTGCTACCTTCAGTGTTTCTTTCCTGTTTTCCCTTCCCGGTCGGTAGGTGCTATTTTCAGTATCTATTTCCCGTTTTGCCCTTCACGGTCGGAAGGTGCTACCTTCAGTGTCAATTTCCTGTTTTGCCCTTCCCGGTCGGAAGGTGCAGTTTTCAGTGTTTATTTCCAGTTTTGCCCTTCCCGGTCGGAAGGTGCTATCCTCGGTGTTTATTTCTATTTTTGCCCTTCCCGGTCGGAAGGTGTAGTCTTCAGTGTTTATTTCTTGTTTTGTCCTTCCCGGTCGGAAGTTGCTATTTTCAGTGTCTATTTCCAGTTTTGCCCTTCCCGGTCGGAAGGTGCTAGATTTGTCTTTACATTCAAGTTGAATTTTGTCGTTTTCAGATGTAATAAAAGGTTTTAGGGATAATAAAAGGTGTTGATTCACTTACAATAAAGAAAAGATTAATATTTAGGATTAAGGATTAAAAGCAACCTTCTTATTTCAGACCCACATTAGACCTAGTTAGACTTAGAGGTACCGTCTTTTGACGGACGTTCCGGGGGTGCTAATCCTTCCCCGAGCGTAACCAACTCCCGAACCTAGACTTAGGAAGCAAGACCAGACCTTAGGTTTAGTGGGTCCCATGCCAAGCTTTGGACCCTATTAGACCGGTTAGGTTAATCAGTAGGTGACTAATCACACCTAGTAATTTGATTAGTGGCGACTCCATAGGTATCAGTAGGTTTCCCACTCCAAGTTGTTCAGCGGCAGGGTTCGGACACCCCGAACCCGAACGTTGCGACAGCTTGGCGACTCCGCTGGGGACGGTTTAGAGAGTCAGGCCTCATTTAATCTAAACAAGATCAAGGGTTAATAAACTGTTGCTTTGTTTTGTTTTGCATTCTTGTTTTGTTGTTTTACTGCTTTTGTGATATTCTTATCTACTTCACCCATATTTTGTGTTGTTTCTTTTGTTTTCTGTTGTGGTTAGTTACTAGGTCTGCCAGGTTTAGTTTTAGGGTAATGATAAGTCGTTCCTTCACACACTTCACTTTTTGCATTCATGCAGAAGACCGCCTACAGACCCGGGCATCCCATAGTTATGGGAGGTATAATAGCAAGCCTTCGTGGGACTCGTTTGTCCCCGTGCAGGTTGTGCGAAAAACCTCCACCCAAGGAAATTCTACTAGCCCAGTAATGGATACTAGTGGGGTTGAATTGGGAACCTTTAAGTGAAGCTTTAGCCAGCATATAGGGGAGCGGCTTCTCATCTAGGTAGAGCCAAACCTATGAGAATGAGTGTATTAGGTACAAAGAAGGAGCGTTTCTTACCCTTACCTCTCGTTTTTCTAAAATTGTATAGACCGTAGAATGAGTAAGATGATTACTCGTGATAATGAGACTTACCTTCCCCAAATGGACTTTCAGTCCAATTTTTCACAAGCAAAATTATTGTTTTCACGAATAAAAGGGGATTGATTTTAAAACTTTATTGCTTTCAGCATCTTCTTTATTCCTTCCTTGTATCTCTACTAACGTTACTCTTTTTGTCTGTTTTTCCTTTCTTTTTCCTCTCCGTTTCATTCTTCCCATGCATTCATCACATAGGTTGCCATATAATGTCGGAAACAAGAGGAACGGATATAGTGACAGAAGTGGGGCCCATGCCTCCAGTTGTAACTTCTGATGTGATGGAAACAGACAAGTTGGATCAGGGTCCAGTTCAGTTGGGTACTAGCATGACTTTTGAGATGAAACTTCCGCCCATGGATAGTATGGATACTCGGCAGAATGACTTGAGGAAATTGGCTAGATTATGGGGAGAATTGCCAGATAAGCATGTTTTCGAAAGGAAATATGGATTGATAGGATCTTTGCTTAGAGTGGATGTTGACCATGTGATGCTCAAAGCCATGATTCATAGGTGGGACCCAGCTTACAGTTGTTTTGTGTTCAATGAGGTGGACATGACCCCTACCGCGGAAAAGTATAGTGCACTGTTGTTTCCTGGGAAGGCGACTACTCGCAAGGTTTATTAGAGAAGTTATGATTATCAGCCGCACAAGAAGTTGCTAGCTATCTTTGGAGTTAAGTTCGCAGAGATAAATAATGAGATAAAGAAGTTGAGTGACAAGACTAAGGGTATATCAGCTAAGTATCTTCTGGGCAAAGCAAAAGAGCATATTAAGGATGAAAGAGGGCACAAGTTGGTGGCACTACTGATTTATGGATTAGTTCACTTTCCCTCAGCTTTGGGGTATGTGGATGAGGTGCTTGTGGATGTATTTGATCAAAACGAGTTTGGGTTTGAGATTGCACCTGCGATACTGGCAGAAACAATACGATCCTTGAACTACTATAAACTCTAAGGGAAGGGCAGGTTTCAGGGGTGTGCACAGTTGTTATGCATCTGGATGAAGAGTCACATCCGCACGGTGAAGAGGGTATTCACTTTAGCATCCATCCCGGGAGGCAACCCTATAATTGAGAGTACTAAGATGGAGCTGCAAGAAAGGAATATGGAAGAGTGGAAAGAGTGGTTCGGTTCATTGAAACATCGGATAGTGGAGTGTGTGCCGAGTTGGATGCCTGTGTCTCAGCCTGTTATGTCCTGTGGGGGAGAGACTTGGATGCTATTAATGGGACCATTTGGGACAACCACATATGCACCTCTGCTAGTTCAGCGACAATATGGGTCAGAGCAATTTATACCTCTAGTGCAACGGTTGAATAGTGTTGATATTGAACATGTGGGAGAAGAAGCAATTACTGAGGCCAGGCGTTTGCCCAAGAAATGGAAAGATTCGAAATGGGAATATGTGTCGGAAGAAAGGAAATATGCAGCCCTCCCATCAAAAGCATACATGGCTTGGCACAAGGAAAGGGTTGAAAACAGGATACTTCCACTTCCGAAGAGAATCCCGAACTACAAGTTGGGAGCTGATAATGAATATGAGATTGTGAGGCTAAAGTATGAGAATCAAAGGCTCCAAGAAGAGAAAGTGCTTCGGGAATTGGAGGAGAAGTACAACACTGAGAGAGATGAATGGGACAAGAAGCGAAAGAGAATGGAGGAAGATGCAGCCAGATTGCAAGAGGAATTAGAGTGGATCCAAAAGAGGAATACTGGGGTTGAGCAGAAGCTTCAGAAGGGGACAAAGAGGGCAGAATTTTGTGGGAATCAAAACAGGAAGATTGGTCAGTCAAGAGATATATTCAGGGAAAGAGCAATACAGCTGAAGAGAAGGGAAGTCGCAATTGCTGTGGGAGTTTCCGAAAATGCTGCATTTGAGCAAGAGAAGGAGGAAATAGAGGGTAGATTTCAGAGTCTCAGAAAGGAGTTTGAAGAAGAAAGAGACTTAAGCAACAACTTGGCATCCTTAGTCAGATGTTAGAATGAGGAGATTAGGGCACTCAAGGAAAAGGAGATGGAGCTTACTAGCGCCAATGAAAGGATCGTCGCCCTGACAATTGAACTTGAAGCCAAAAAAGGAAGAATTGTCGAACAGGGGGTACAGACAACATTACGGGATGCCGAGCACAGGGTTAAGGTCAAAAATTTAAATACTGAGATTGGGCGCTTGGGAGTTAGCGTAGACACGAAAGGATGACTTCGACGAACTCAGGTGGGAACACCTGCTATACAAGCTAAAGTGAGGGAATTGAAAGACAATTGGGTTTTCATCGAACAAAGGCTTTATAAGTGGGAAGATGGTTACCACGCCCGCACTAACCAGCTATTAGAATTACAAGCGCATATCCGGGCAGGGGTAGAGAAAGCTAAGGAAATCTGGAGTGAGTTTCAGAAGATTTGCAGCCAGGCGAGACCCAGAAGGCCAGAAGAAGAAAGAATTTTGGATTGTCTGGAGAGGGTGATTCATCTCTTCGGGGATTTCATTAGGGCTTACAAGGACATATCCCTGAACGAAGACTGTGATAGGCGTATGCGGGAGACGTCGACGAATGATGTTTGATGATGTATTGTCCAATGGATATGGTAGTGTAATAAAATAGTCAATGAACAATGTTTGGTGCTATGACTAAGTTTGGGAGCTGTGGTGTACTAAACTCTGTTCAAATCCAAGTACTTTTGTTTCATATATTATATGGCGATTCTTGCATTTCATGATTATATGTCATTCTCACTTTTGTATTACGTTACATATATGTCATTCTCATATCATCACATAATTCATAATGCCAGTACGAAGGAATTTTGGTATACCAAGGGGGGCCGGGCAAGCAAAATTTTGGATACGAAAGGCAGGATTTGTAAAGTTTCCCCGTGAGGATGGGGGGATTTTACAAATTATAGACTTGCGGGGCATTCATTCATTCATATTCATTAATAAAAGATTTAATTCAAGATTCTAATCAATAATTCTAATAATAAAGGTGTCAAGATAGCGCGACCTAAAAAGCAACATCAATAGACTCGGCGGTATAATACTAGAGCTAGTACCAGAAAAATGGACGAGCAAGCTACAGAAATTCAGAGACTGAAAGAAGAGTTAGCACGCCGAGAGGAAGACGAGAAACATCGAGAAGAAGCTATGAATGCTCAAATGGAGCAGATGAGGGGTATGTTAATGCAGTTGATGAAGGGAAAAGGTTCGGTGGGAGACACTCAGAATGTGGAAGATCCGACGGGAGGACTGCCCGTAGCAATACAGGGACAACCGGAACAGAGAACGAGAATACCAATCATTTTGCGTTCCCTCCAGCATCTGGTAGCACACCATTTGTTTTCCCACCACTAACAGGAACAGCGACTAGGCCTACAGTGTCTGATACTACGACGTCTAGCGGCCAGACCCGTTGTTTCTAATACCCCCAATGTTAACCGGAGCGCAGTTTGCCTTCCCACCACTGTCAGGGGTGTCCACTGGGACCTTTAATCCACTTCCACCCAAATCCCATGCTAGTATTTTTACTGCACATGTGCCATCACAACAGGACTACTCATACATGTTTTCACTTGGGATAGCTGCTACTAGGCCTACAGACTTAACAAGGGAAGATAATCCGAAAAAAGGGGCCGAAGAGGAGAAGTTTTGGCAGAAGATTGAAGGCCGAATAGAAGATAGACTGAGGAGCGTGGATGGAATTCAGGACTATGGGATCCCAATATTGCAAGTACTGTTGTGACAAAAGGAGTAGTCATTCCTCCTAAATTCAAAATGCCAGATTTTGAGAAGTATGACAGAACAAAGAACCCTAGAGATCACGTGCTCAGTTTCCAGAACAAGATGGCACACTTTTCCACTGATGATAAATTCCTGATGTACAGCTTCATGTTTAGCTTGACAGGTTCGGCAATTACTTGGTACAATCAACTGGGTCCAAAAAGCATTCAGAGTTGGAGTGACATGATCAAGGCCTTTTTAGCACATTTTAGGTATCTGATGGAGTTGGCGCCCACTAGAGATACTCTGACAAACTTATGGTCAGCGTTTCAGAGAAGTGGCCTTGTTAGTGCCTAGACTCCCGGAAAGGGAGGTGAACTCTTTATTCCTAAGAACCTTGCCTAAGGAGTACTTTAAGGCATTACTCCCGAAGATTACAGAGTCATTTTCAAGCTTAATTGTAATTGGAGAAGCTATGGAAGCTGCAATTAAGGTGGGGTATTTAGATGAGCTGGGTGATCATGCTAAGAAAGGACAAAAGAGGAAGGAATGAGGAGTACATTCAGTGGGGGAAACAGATTACAGACCCAAGAATCAGGGACAATAGTATTACCCGAGGAATTATGGGTACAATTATCGGCCCCGAGGATACTACCAGTACCAGACCAACCCTTATTACACTCAGCATCCTGGGGATGTCAGTGCTGTTGGTGGTACGCCTTTTCAACCAAGGCCCCAGAACCAACGTCCCAGCACACCTTTGGCAATTCAGCAGAAAAATCCAACAAACTGGCCTGGAGGAAAAGACCCGATAAAGGAAAGAGTCCCAATTGACCCGATCCCATACACTTATACTGAGCTCTTGCCTCAGCTATTGCATCAAGGTTTATTAGAAAGGATACCTTTCTCCAATCCTCTGAGACACCCAAGACCGCAATGGTACAATGCCAATGCTCACTGCGATTACCATTCGGGATCCGAGGGGCATGCTACTGATGATTGTTTGAGGTTGAAATATGCTGTACAGGAGTTAGTAAAATCGGGGAAGTTAAGCTTTGCAAATGCAGCTCCAACTAATCCACTGCCCAATCATGGTGGGAATCAGGTGGGTATGATTGTTAAAGGTGAAACCGTTAGAAGACAAATCCAAGAAATGGTTACTCCAATGGCCACAGTTTACAGAGCTTTAATGAAGACAGAGATGGTAGTCGCAGGGGAGTTTGGGGAATAAGAGATGGATGAAGTATGCCCGTATCATGGTTTGGGGCATGGAATTCAAGGATGTTTTGAGTTCATGAAAGTGGTTCAGAATTTGATGGACGATGGAAGAATTGAATTCTATATAGAGAACAAGGAAGTGGAAGTTGATGTGATCATCGAGGAACATGTACAACCCTTTATACCGGCTCCTCGTACAGTTAAGCCTACTCAACCATTTGTGCCAACTCCGTCCATGGTAGCACCCAAACCTTTTGTGTCAAAACCACCAACAGCTTTACCGGCCCATATGCAAAAATCGGTGGCATCCGTAGTTGTGAAACCCCCACAACCATTTCCTTACACGGATAGTCACCAAGTGCCATGGAAATATGATTTCAGTGTAACTACACCATCAGGGGAAAGCAGTTCGGCTAATGTGTCGGGTGTGGGAAGGATGACTAGAAGTGGAAGGGTATATTCACCAGAGATGTCAGAATCAGCTCAGAAGAGAAAGGATGAGGTTATGGTTCTAGAGACCGGTATAAGGGATTCAGGGGAAGTGGCTAGACCAAGGGAAGAGGAGAGTGTTGAGAAGCCAGTATCGGAGCATGAAGAATGTGAATTCCTAAAAATCATCAAGCAAAGTGAGTACCGTGTAATTGAACAGTTGAACAGGCCGCCTGCTCGGATTTCTATCCTCAGCTTATTATTGAACTCTGAAGCACACCGTAAGGCGTTGTTAAAGGTGTTGAATCAGTCATATGTATCCCAAAACATTAGTGTTGCTGACTTGGATCACATGGCGGGTAACATATCTGCGCATGGATTCATTGCATTTGCAGAGAAGGATATCCCGAAAGGAATGAGGAACAGCATAAAGGCATTGCACATCACAGTCAGGTGCCAGAATGTGAGCATGGGCAATGTTCTCATTGATAATGGTTCAGCTTTGAATATCTTAACCCTCAAAATGTTGAAGAGGTTGCCGGTGGATGAGGCCTGCATTCAAACTAATCATTTGATTGTGAAAGCCTTTGATGGCACTAGGAGGAGTGTTATAGGAGAAGTGGAGATAACCATTGAAGTGGGGGGAGTGCCATTCGCACTAGTATTTCAAGTACTGGATATACAGCATGCATCTTATTCATGCTTATTGGGAAGGCCATGGATACATCAAGTAGGGGCTGTTCCATCAACCTTACATCAGGTGGTGAAGTTTCTTACTCCAGAAAAGTTTGTTGAAGTCAAAGGGGAAGAAGACTTTGTGGTGGCCAGTGCATCAGGATTCTCTTATGTTGAACCGCCGAAGGGGTCATATGAATGCTCATTCAGGGCCTTTGAAGTTGCAGAAGTCATTCCCAAAAGCATGATGGACTTCTCTGTTATGAGCATCAAGTTTATGATGAAGAGGGGATTTGAAGAAGGAAAAGGGTTGGGAATGGACTTGCAAGGAACTGTTGAAGTACCTATACATGAGGGCCCTTTTGGGTTGGGATTTAAGCCGACAGCTAAGGACTCAGCAGAAGCTGAAGAGAAGATGAAACTGAGAAGGTTGGCCAGGATGGGGCATAGAGTGGAAGAAAAGAAGATGTAGTTCCCGCCTCTGTATGAGACCTTCAAGTCAGCCGGTTTGGTCAACAATGGTGCATCACAGAAGGAGTTAGAGATTAAAGAGAAGATGCAGAATTTGGACATCAATGTTGTTACTGATGAGACTCAGGAGGAAGATGATTGTCCTTGGATTCGTGAACTAGCTCCAAGAGAAGTTCTGAACAACTGGGTTGAATATGAGAGAGCTATCTTTGTTGATGACTCCGAAATGTAAATAATCTTTTTATCTTAAGTACTAATACCACCTCAAGAATGTCTATGGCAATACCATGCTCTGATTTTTCTTTCAAAATATCAAACTATCTTATGTCCACCATATTTCTTAAAGTAATGATATGAAATACACTCCAGAAGTTTTATCCATATATTTTTCATCTTTATTTTACATTTTCATTATCATTCATTCATTTATTACTAGTTATATATTCTTTCCTTGGTATATATATTTTGTTGCTTTATTTCCCAGGCCGACTGACGATGAATGCAAAGATGCTCATGAAAAGCCGGGGTTCGATTTCGAAAAACCGGGTTTTGCCGACGAACCCGATGATGAAGACACTAAGGATCAGGCCTTACCCCCAGACCTTTTGAGACTAGTGGAACAGGAGGAACAGCAGATATTGCCATATAAGGAACCCACTGAATTGATTAATTTGGGGACAGAAGAAGAACGTAGGGAGGTTAAAATTGGTACTACTTACTCGGAAAAGGAAAGACAAGAGCTGGTAGATCTGTTGAAGGAGTATGTAGATGTGTTTGCATGGTCTTACCAAGATATGCCAGGTTTAGATTCGGAAGTTGTGGTGCATTGGTTGCCCATCAGATCAGATTGTAAGCCAGTCCAACAGAGGTTGAAAAGAATGAAGCCAAATATGTTATTAAAGATCAAAGAAAAAGTCAAGAAGCAGCTGGATGCGTGATTCTTAGAAGAAGCCAGATACCCAGAGTGGCAAGCAAACATAGTCCCGATACCTAAAAAGGATTGAAAAGTAAAAATGTGCGTGGACTAACGGGATTTGAATCGGGCCAGCCCAAAGGATAACTTCTCTTTGCCACATATTGATGTGCTTGAAGACAACACTGCTGGGTATTCATTGTTTTCATTCATGGATGGATTTTCGGGATACAATCAGATTAAGATGGCGTCAGAGGATAGAGAAAAGACTGCTTTTGTCACAGCCTGAGGGGTATTTTGTTACAAAGTTATGCCGTTTGGATTGAAGAATGCCGGGGCAACGTATCAAAGAGCCATGGTGAACCTTTTTCATGATATGATGCACAACAAGATCGAAGTATATGTTGATGATATGATTGCAAAAGCACGGTCAGTAGAAGAACATTTGATGAATTAAAGAAAGCTCTTTGAAAGACTTCGGGAATTCCAACTTAAACTCAACCCGGCAAAATGTACTTTTGGAGCCACTTCAGGGAAGTTACTTGGATTTGTAGTTAGCGAAAAGGGAATTGAGGTAGATCCAGACAAAGTGAAAGCCATCCAGAATTTTCCCCCACCAAAGAACCAAAAAGAAGTTAGAGGATTCTTGGGTAGATTGAATTACATAGCTCGGTTCATTTCTCAACTGACAGCTAAATGCGACCCGATCTTTAAATTGTTGAGGAAGAAGGGTCCGGGAGAGTGGGATGAGGACTGTCAAGCTGCTTTTGATAAGGTTAAGGAGTATCTATCCAACCCACCTGATATTGAATCTAGTTGTATTAGATTCAAATCCACCATTTGAATATCCACCAAAGTCGACTTGAACTTCTTCAACTCCTAGACTTGTATGTCGATGACATTCACAAGGCTATTCCTCCTCTTTCCTCGGCCTTAAGCACTCAATTAGACCTGCCATTGAATTCTCAAGATCACAAGATTCACAAACAACTAAGTTATCTCAACCTAATTGCTTGCTAGGACTCTACAAGATGAAGAACCCTAAGTTTGCTCAAACTAGAACAATGAAGCCAAAGAAATCGATATGGGTATAAACCTCTCAACTTTATTGATTAACTTGACTTATGTTTACAAGAGGTATTGGTGCCCTTATATAGTGATAGGGCCAACCAAAATCCTAAAATAAAATCCTAATTTTCGTCCAAACATAAGGGCTAGGGAAAAACTAGTCCAAACCCAACTAGGAAAAGGAAATAAAGACATAATTAAACAAGGATTGGACTTAGTCAAACAAGGCCCAACCCAAATAACATCTAAACTTAAAAATAAGCTAATTTAAGATAGAATTAAGCCCAAACAAAGATAACTAATGATAATGGGCTCATGCCATGATGTCAATCCGGCCATCTAGAATCAATAGCAAGCAAAGTGATGAACTTGTAATTGATTTGTAATTTCTTGCCCAAATCATCACCAAAGCTCTTCAATTGAACTTCAATGGTCTTCAAGTCTTCAAGATGAGTTCGAACAAGGCCCATGAGTGCATCCTTGAATCTCTTAGCTCTTGCTCTTGTCATCGGACCTAATGGCATCTTCAATGGATCGAATGGCATCCTTTTGGTGCTTGGAACATGATCATCAATATCTCCATGATCTTCATGCATCTCCATGCTTCCTTGCAGCCCTTGCACATCCTTTCCATGCTCTCCATGCTTGTCTTCAAGTCCATAATAAGTCCTTGGCGCATCATTCCTTCCATGATAAGCCTTGGGCACATCATTCCCTCTCCTTTGAAGAAGATTTGTCCTCAAATCTTGATTGTATTGCACTACATATGGAAAGCTCTCATTAAACTCGTATCGCACACCATATGGATGGTGTTCAACCTCTCTAATGGATGGCAATCCACTATGAAGTTTCTCACAAAAGTAAGCTACGGGCTTCTCTCCTTGCATCAAAACAACTTCAATTTCTACAAAATCACTCAAAAAAGACAAAATATTGCTTGGAATATCTCCAGCCAAGTTGTTAGTACCCATTAGTCTATTTCGAAATAAAGGTGAGATCAAAACAAAATTATCATGCAAAGCACTCTTAATCTCACTTTTAGTAGCTAACATACACTCTTTAACAACTTTCCTAGAAGTCTCTTTCTTTTCATTCAAAACAGAATTATTTTCAATGCTATGATCAACCAAAACAAAATTATTTTTAATGCTATGATCAACCAAAATAGATTTGTTTTCATCACAATTAGTATCCAAAACAGATTTAGTTTCATCACAAACAACACCTAAAACAGATTTAGTGTCATTGCAAACAACACTCAAATTAGGTTTAGTATCATCGCAAACAACATCTAAAACACTCTTTGCAACTAAGGTTGTTTTATCATCAAAACAATCATCAATTTTAGGTTCAGATTTACTATTTTCTTTAGCCCTAAATTCAGCATCCAATTTAGCAAAATCATCTCTCACTTTAATTTGATCTTTTAAAGGTTCTTGAAGTGATAAAGGAATTAAAGTAAAGGGCTTCTTACCACACATGAGTGTATACTTATTGGTCTCACCATCATGATGAACTTTCTTGTCAAATTGCCAAGGTCGACCAAGTAGTACATGGCATGCTTGCATGGGTAAGACATCACACAAAACATCTCCCTTGTACCTGCCCAAAGAAAGAGAAACTAAAACTTGTTTGTCAACACTAATGTCTTCTCTATCATTGAAACAACCCAAGCTATAAGGTTTAGGATGATTAGAAGTAGGTAGTTGTAACTCTTTCACCAAATAATCACTAACTATGTTTTTACAACTCTTCCCATCTATAATCACACTACTAGGCTTCCCATTTGCATACATCCTAGTGTGAAACAAATTCTCCCTATGAACATCCCCTTTCACATAGGCGCTCAAAGTTCTCCTATAAACCAAACTAATACACATGGTGCCAAGTTGTTTAAGTATTTGTTTTAACAAGGCAGCCGTGTTTACTTCTTGATTTTGTTCTCCTTGTTTACATCCCATTGTACCTACAAAAAGAACAAAGATTAATAATAAAAATTCTCACAAGTGTGTGTGTGCTTATACCTTTGACTTGTGCTCTCGTTTTTGTACTCAAATCCTATGAATTGGCAGCCCACTACTCTTTTGATGATCTCACAAGATTATGTCTTTTACTAGCTTTCAATAGGCCTAATAAGAGCAACTCCTAGAGCAGTCCTTTCTTCTCGTGACCTACTTGAGGAACAAACAATTAGTAGCAAAATTATTGTGAATCAAAGGAAAGTGATCTTAAACCAAACCAAACCACTTATGCAGGCTCTTGATGTCGAATTCCTTCTCCAAAGTTGCTGCACAAAAACTCAATTCAAGCACAATTTAAACAACCAAATCGATTAGTAAACTCTAGTACCACTTATCTCCAATTTTGTACCACTTGTCTCCAATAGGGTTTATAACCTAAAATTCTTCAAATTAAATCACAATTCACAGCAAAAGCAACCCAAGAATCTCAATTACACAATCAATTAGAGTTATTGGCAACCAATTGAATCAATTGCACAAACAAAACCCTAATTCCCAAAATTCCCAAACTAAAAACCTAGTTTCTGTAAAAAATCGATAATAGCACAGACTTTTTTGATTTTTTTGAGTATTTTTCCAGAAAGATCACAATAAAATAAGTCTAGATCTCAAATTTCAAAGCTTTCCGAGCTCAAACGAATCCGGGACAAAAATCACAAGTTTCTGGTCGAAATTTTTTTTATTTTTTTATATTTTTCAATATAACTACTAGTTATAAGGGACTCAAATCTGAAATTTCAAGTCGATTGGAGTTAAGATGAATCGGCTATGATTTTTCAAAGTTTCTGATTTTTTTGATTTTTCAAGAAGATGAATGAGATGGATGAAAAACTTGATGATAGATGAATAGAAGGATAGATTTACCGATTGAAGATGACAACCTATGCTATGATTACCAATTGATATGAATCTAGTTGTATTAGAATCAAATCCACCCTTTGAAGATCCACCAAAGTCGACTTGAACTTCTTCAACTCCTAGACTTGTATGTCGATGACCTTCACAAGGCTATTCCTCCTCTTTCGTCAGCCTTAAGCACTCAATTAGACCAGCAATTGAATTCTCAAGATCACAAGATTCACAAACAACTAAGTTATCTCAACCTAATTGCTTGCTAGGACTCCACAAGATGAAGAACCCTAAGTTTGCTCAAACTAGAACAATGAAGCCAAAGAAATCGATATGGGTATAAACCTCTCAACTTTATTGATTAACTTGACTTATATTTACAAGAGGTATTGGTGCCCTTATATAGTGATAGGGTCAACCAAAATCCTAATTTTCGTCCAAACATAAGGGCTAGGGAAAAACTAGTCCAAACCCAACTAGGAAAAGGAAATAAAGACATAATTAAACAAGGATTGGACTTAGTCAAACAAGGCCCAACCCAAATAACATCCAAACTTAAAAATAAGCTAATTTAAGATAGAATTAAGCCCAAACAAAGATAACTAATGATAATGGGCTCATGCCATGATGTCAATCCGGCCATCTTGAATCAATAGCAAGCAAAGTGATGAACTTGTAATTGATTTGTAATTTCTTGCCCAAATCATCACCAAAGCTCTTCAATTGAACTTCAATGGTCTTCAAGTCTTCAAGATGAGTTCGAACAAGGCCCATGAGTGCATCCTTGAATCTCTTAGCTCTTGCTCTTGTCATCGGACTTAATGGCATCTTCAATGGATCGAATGGCATCCTTTTGGTGCTTGGAACATGATCATCAATATCTCCATGATCTTCATGCAACTCCATGCTTCCTTGCAGCCCTTGCACATCCTTTCCATGCTCTCCATGCTTGTCTTCAAGTCCATAATAAGTCCTTGGTGCATCATTCCTTCCATGATAAGCCTTGGGCACATCACCACCAGTGTTAGTACCACCAGTAAAGGATAAACCTGTGATCTTGTACCTAACGGTCCTTGAGAATTCAATGGGTTGTGTATTGGCACAGCAGGATGAAAGTGGAAAGAAAGAGCGGGCAATATACTATTTGAGCAAGAAATTTACTGACTATGAGATCAAGTATTCAGATTTGGAGAAGATGTGTTGTGCACTCGCTTGGGCTGCTCATAGATTAAGACAATACATGCTTTATCATACTACCTGGTTGGTTTCCAAATTGGATCTAATTAAGTACGTGTTTGAAAAGCTCGGGCTGTCAGGAAGGATTACTAGATGGCAGGTTTTGTTGTCAGAGTATGACATAGTATACGTGTCTAAGAAAGCCATTAAAGGAAGTGCTATAGCAAAATTCTTGGCCGATCGAGCTAGTAATGATTATGAACCAGTGCATTTTGAGTTTCCGTATGAAGATTTGATGGCAATATGCTAGGTAGAGGAAGTAAAATAGGAAGAATAAACATGGAAAATGTACTTTGACGGGGCATCAAACCTGTCGGGGCAGGAGATAGGTGCGGTATTGATATCCCCTGAGGGTAATTATCTCCCAAGTACGGCTCGATTGGGATTCCTGGCCACGAACAATGTATCAGAATATGAAGCTTGCATTTTGGGAATTCAGATAGCTTTGGACAAAGGAGTAAAGAAGTTGGAGGTTTATGGTGATTCAGCTTTGGTAATTTACCAAATGAAGGGAGAATGGCAGACGAGGAAGCCAAAATTAGTTAAATACCGGGATCATATGGTGGAATTAGTCAAGTCCTTTGAGAAGATTACATTTCATCATGTGCCTAGAGAAAATAATCAGTTGGCAGACGCATTAGCAATCCTTGCTTCAATGTTTAAAGTGGGAACTAATACAGAGATCCGACCGATCCAGATTCAGATAAAGGATTCCCCAGCACATGTGATGAGCGTGGAAGATGAAATAGATGAGAATCCGTGGTATTTTGATATCCTCCAGTATATCAAATACCAAAGATACCCGGAACATGCCACAGGAAATGACAAAAGGGTGATTCGAAGAATGGCGATGGGTTATCTCCTAGAAGGTGACACTTTATACAATAAAAGTCTTGACCAAACATTGCTCAGATGTGTGTGCTCAATGGAGGCTAGAAAAATAATGGAAGAGGTGCACGGGGGTTCATGTGGGAGTCATGCTAGTGGACATAAGATGGCAAGACAGATTATGAGAGCAGGTTATTATTGGTTGACATTGGAAACCGATTACATTAAATATGTTAGAAGATGTCATGAGTATCAGATTTATGCAGACCAAATCCATGTGCCTCCAAATCTGCTACACGTGATGTCAACTCCATGGCCTTTCTCAATGTGGGGATTAGATGTGATTGGAGTCATTAACCCCAAGGCTTCAAACGGGCACAAATTCATATTGGTTGCAATTGATTACTTTACGAAGTGGATCGAGGCAACTTCTTATGCAAGTGTCACTCAAGCAGTGGTCACCAAGTTTATTAAGAAAGAAATCATCTGCCGGTATGGGTTGCCAGAAAGAATTATTACTGATAATGCATCCAACTTGAGTCAAGGATTGGTGGAAGAGACTTGCAAACAGTTCAAAATTGCGCATAGTAACTCAACCATTTACAGACCTAAGATGAATGGTGCAGTGGAGGCAGCCAATAAGAATATTAAGAAGATTGTGGCGAAGATGACTGAGACATATAGGGATTGGCACGAGAAACTTCCTTTTGCTCTTCATGCTTATCGGACTTGTGTTAGGACCTCAACTGGGGCAACTCCGTACTCTTTGGTATATGGAATGGAGGCAATGGTACCAATCGAAGTAGAAATACCGTCCATACGGGTATATCGAGAGACTAAATTGGAAGAGTCTGAATGGGTTCAAGAGAGATATGATCAGCTCAATTTGGTCGATGAGAAAAGGTTAACGACTTTATGTCATGGCCAAATGTACCAAAAGAGGATGGAGCGGGCATTTAACAAGAAAATACGCCCGAGAGAGTTCAAAGAAGGAGATTTGGTAATGAAAAAGATCATACTAGAACAGGGTGACCCAAGGGGCAAGTGGGC
Organism: Corchorus capsularis; assembly: GCA_001974805.1. Classification (NCBI taxonomy): domain Eukaryota; kingdom Viridiplantae; phylum Streptophyta; class Magnoliopsida; order Malvales; family Malvaceae; genus Corchorus; species Corchorus capsularis. Next base: position 29,143 of record AWWV01010985.1, read on the forward strand.
ACCTAACTGGGAAGGCCCATTCGTGGTAAAGAAAGCATTTTTCTGGTGGGGCATTGATTTTACAAGAGATGGATGGGGAAGAGTTTCCCAGGCCTATCAACTCTGACACAGTCAAGAAATATTACGCCTAAAAAAAAAACTCAGCCTAAAAAAGAAAGAGGTTTTAAAAAGAGAAAAAATAAATAAGGAGGGGTCCAAGTTGAAAACCCGCAAAGGGCGGCTTGGATCCATTGGGGGTCATTTGAGTTGAAAACCCGAAAAGGGCGGCTCAAGTGAAGGATGGAAAAGGAGGAACTTGAGTTGAAAACCCGAGAAGGTCGGCTCAGGTGGAAGATAGAAGGACATAGTCTATGGGCAAGGCACTTCAAGAAAATCTCTTAAAGGTTGAAAGGTAAGGGTCTGGTCCAGTCTGAGTTGGGTAAGGCAACATCAAGACCAATTTCGAAGAACCTTCGGCAAACGTCACAAAACCGTCGTCAGAGTATTCATCGACATGAGGTTTTATCTCTTCAGCATGTTTTTATAGT
>AWWV01010986.1:0-24570 GCA_001974805.1 Corchorus capsularis
TATTTATCAAATGATCCCTATACTTTTTACGCTTTTTGCTATTTAGTCCCCCACAAGTCTTGGGTTGGACGATTGAACGTTTCGACTTTAATTCTTATATTTTTTGTTTTGCTTGTCCGATGATTCAAGTGTCTATTAAAAGGTAATTCCATGATCTACAACTTTCATGAAGGATTCAGAAGCCAATTTTGATGTTTTGATTCTAAAAAATGCTTCTGAAATTTTGTGGTCTCGATTGCCGGTCTCTCTAATATTATATAATTTTCGTTCCACTTCTCCGATTGAGATTGTTTGAGTGTCGATTAAAAGGTTATCGTGTGATCTACGACTTTCGTCAAGGGCCTGAAAGCAGAATTTGATTAATGACTTTCGTGGAGGGTTCGAGAGAGAATTTTTATGTTTGGTCTCTATAAACAAATATTTTTTTTGGCTGGATTATTTATCAAATGATCCTCACACTTTTTATGCTTTATACTATTTAATCCTTTACAATTATGGGTTGGACGATTTAACGCGTTGCCTTTTATTTTTGTATTTTTTGTTCTATTTGTCCGATCAAGGTGATTCAAGTGTCCATTAAAAGGTAATTTCATGATCTATAACTTTCATTAATAACTCATAAGTCAAATTTGACGTTTCAGTTCTAAAAAATCCTTCTGAAATTTTGTGGTCTCGATTGCTGGTCAATTTAATATTGTATAATTTTCGATCCACTTGTCCGATTGAGGTTGTTCAAGTGTTGGTTAGAAGGTTATCATGTGATCTGCGACTTTTATTAAGGGTCTGAAAGCTGAATTTGATTCAACCAAAAAGACAATTTTGGACATTGGGTAACCTCACCACATTTATGTGGGCATTGCACTATTTGTGTGGCATAGTTTGTAATTTTTGCTTGGTTTTTATGTTCTTTTATGTGGTTCTGAGGACATATAGGATGTTTCATGTAAATTGACAAGGGTAGACATGTCATTCCATGTATTTTTTTTTATCTTGCCTAGGGTTTAGCTTGAATTTGGGGTGTTTTTTGGGTTAATTTATGATTTTTAGTTAAGAATTATAGTGTTAATTATGAATTATTGAAAATTTTTTAAACTAAGCATGAATTATTGATAGATAATCATGATATACTATTTGATTAGTGTTTTAATTATTCCCATCATATATCATTTGATTAATGTTCTAATTTATTTGTGTCCTAGATTAATTAATCTTTTTAATTAATTATTTATTTTGTTTTGATGAATGATTAGTATTAATGATTAACAATAGGGTTACTCCGCGCTAGCGCTTCGGAGTCTTTTCATTACAATCATTTTGTTATAGTCATGACGGATACAGGGTGGGGGCACCGAGGGCAAGTGTATTTTTAGGTTTCTCAGGTTTGAAAAAGTAATTTATAAATACTAAATTTAACCCCTTGAATATTGAAATATTGATAGACTATTGAGCATTAAAAAAACTTACTGGACTTGATATTCTTCAATTGAGTAAACACTTTCGCTTTTCAAAAAAAAAAAAACAAACACTTTCAACTCTCTAAATTTTTTGGCAAAAAAAAAAAAAAGCTCTCTAAATCTAAAGATCAAAAGAGACACTACGCATCAAAAAGCCTTTCAGTCTTTGCATCACATTTAAAAACCTTTTTTTTTTTGTAAAATCACATTGGAACCCTTTACTAATAGTAGTTAATTGTCTTGAACCAAATAATCCTACAGTGAATATATTTGTAATATGACAAAACTATAGAAAATAATAATGTTACCATTATGCATTTCTCAGGAAGTCGTAAAAATTTGAAACTAATCCATGGTATCATGAATTCAATTAGTAATTATTAATATGAGTTACAAATATGATACAACTATTGGAAAAAGTAGATCTCTCAAGAAATTTCCTTGGAATTTAGGGTACAAATGAAATAGTGCAACTATATAAAATTAACAATACAATGCTAGAGTGAAAAAATTATCAGTCATTGGTTGAAAAACTTTTGTAGAACTGGGCAACTGAAACGAAACGTTAAAATTTAAATTCCAAATAAGCAAGTGAAAAAAATGGGAAACTAATTAGCATCAAAAGGAATGCATCAAGTGTGGATCCCTAAATTCATTTAAAACCCACTAAAAAGAGCATAATCCAGGGGGCATGAACCAAAATATATCAAATTACTTTAATGGCCCAAAACAAATAAAAATCATCAAGTGTGAATTGAGGACGATGAAGTAAAAAACCAAGTGATTAAATGACGAAAACGGGGCGATTAGCTCTTCCCTGGTTGAAAGTTGAAAGGGGTAGTTATTCTTTTCCAGAGTGTATAAAATTAATATGTAGTATATATTATTGATCAGGAATGCTTCTGATTTTTTTTGGTTTCCATTGACGGTCAATTTAATATGAATAATTTTCGATCCACATGTCAAATTGTAGTCATTTAAGTGTCCGTTTAAAGGTTATTGCATGCTCTGCGACTTTCATGAAGGACACGAAAGCCGAATTTAATTGATGAGTTTCATGAAGATCATTAGGGTAGGATATATCCTATGTTCCCTATAAATAGGATTTTTCTCCTTTTTTAACATGCAACAAGGTCATATAAAAAAATGTTTTGATTATTTTGTTAATAATATGGACTATTGAAATTAATGATGAATTATTTGAATTAATAATTAATGGAGGTCATTTGGTTAGTATTATTGATTAGCTATGGACTATTGAAATTAATGATAAATTATTAGAATTAATAATTGATGGAGGTCATTTGATTAGTATTATTGATTGGTAAAAATTGTTATTTGAATTTTATGATAAATTTTTAGAAATTAATAATTGATGGAGGTCCATTGATTAGTATTATTGATTGGTAAAAATTGTTATTTGATCTGTGTTAGTGATTAAATTATTGATGAACTTTTTTATTTATTTTTAACCCTAGATAACTTTATGTTTTATATTTTAATATAGGTGATTAATTATGAATTTTTGGTTTATTTGATTTGTATTAGTAATGTTAGTGATTAAGTATTGATGGATTTATCTATAATAATAATAATAATAATAATAATAATAATATATTACTATATATAAATAATAAATAATATATTATATTATCCCTCAAAAAGGAAATATATTATTATTACATCTAATATATAATATGGGCTTTTGGCCTATATATATATATATATGGGCTAACTTATCAAAAAAATATATATATAGGGCTAAAAGCCCGGTGGTGGGAACCTAATAGGTTTTTCTCAATTTCTCATCAATTCGGCGATGATGCGCATTTTGAAGGCTAAATAAGGGCCAGGTGTCTTGACTCTTGACAAAGAGCTGAACAACTTTCGATTGCAATCGCTGTAACTTTCTCCCTTTCACGCGTGTCCCATTTTTCATCTTTCTTTCTCCGTTATTTCTCACGCGTGTCCCATAGTTTGGACAGGTGTTAATTGGGTAACACAAACCCTTTCTTTTCTTCTTCCCACCTCATTGACCCTGTTTCGGTCTCTCTCTCTCTCATTTTTCTTCATTTCAGAGGTTTCCTCTTTCAGTATGGAAGAGAAAGAAGACAAGGGTGGCAGGGCCAGATACGGGGATGGGGCCGTCTGGGGAAACATAGAGAAGGGGAGAATCGGAAAATCCAAGAAAGTAGAGATCGTTGAAATTTCGGGTAGTTAATTATCAGACTGGATTTCGATTTAACAAGGTGATATTTTCTTCTTTTTCTTGGTTCTCTTTGTTTTTCTATAAGCATGATTTGGTTAGATTTTGAGTGCAATTAAGATTAATTAATTTGATTTTGGTGACAGATGTTTAAAGAGTGATGACAGGGGAGGGGAACACATATGGTCTCTCAACCATTTTGCAGAAAAAGATTAAGGAAGAGAAACAGAGATAGGAGATGGGGAAGGTGGTTCAGTCCCAAAACTTTTTCCCTCTTAAGTCTTTTGTATGATTATTGCCTTTTCCTATAATTGTTTTTGGTGTTTTCCCTGCTAATCTGTTGATGGGTTTTATGATATTTGCCCATGTTTGCAGGTGCTGAAAAATGCTTTCATATGACAATTGGAGCTGTAAACAGTGTATGTTATGTTCTCAATTATCTATTGTTCATTGGCTACTGAAATGATGATTGTAGGTCTTATTATTATTTCGATTGTTTTCCTTGATGGTAATTATTACAGTGTGATTGTTTTTATGTTTGGCTTGCATTTCTACGGAGTGCATGTAGCTTAATAAGGTTTTGTTTATGTTGTCAGTGTATACTGTGTACAACTCGATGAGTTAGGTCAGATTGTCTTACTGTTTCATTAATTGGGATATCTGATGTTTCATTTATTTTCTGTAATCACATATTTACTTTGTGTTTAATCCCATTGATTCCCCTCTTCAATCTATAGTTTAATGATATGATTTAGGTTCATTTTAATAAACATTTTGAACTGTTGTTGTTTGAAAAGAAAGGTTGACCTCCTAATATTTTTCGATTTTACATGTTACTTATGGAGCTATTTAGGAAAGGGAATACCAGGGTATTGGCCATGGTTGAGGCAGTTGAAAGAGTACTTTTGAAAGCCAGAAACACATCAAAAGAATGCACTGGTAATAAGTTTGAAATTTGCATTTTTTTTCTTGATTTTTCAGTTTAATTGTCATGATTGCCAGTAGCTGTTTCCATAGTGGTTTCAATGTTTCACTTTCTGAATTAGTCTTTTAATGTATATATCCAGATTTAATGGTCTATTGTTGATTTAAGGATTGGTTTGATGACTGTTTCTGTCATTATAGAAACAAATGAGTCGACTTTAAATAGTATGTGTAAATTGTGACCATTGTTGGACCTGGGATCAATGACTTGGTTTAGGCTTTATTGTTGCAAAAGTAGGTGTAAATTGCTTGATAAATCTTCTGATTGTGCCTATTTTCATGTGATAAACAAATTTCTAAAGCTCATTGTTTTGGTAATCTATGATGAAGCAAATCTCTCTAATTTGTCTTAGTTAATTCTAAATATCCATTCAGCTGAGATCTTCAGTTTCAACACCAAAAAAAAGAGACCTGGATAGATCCTCAGAACTAAACTCAGCGATGAAAATTACCCATCACTCCAAGTAGCCTTCAATTCAGCTTCTCTTCGTTTTCAGGAGACTCAGCAACCAGGCAAGCCCAAAATCTTCAAAATTTCTGCTTTCTTGGAGTTTGGGTCTGCTCAATGTTTTTGGGGTTTTTTTCCTATTTTTCAATTGCATGTATTTCTACTCTTTAAAAATCTGTTTTCCGCTCTCATTTTTATGGATAATCTGATGAATGTGTTTGTTTGAGCCGGATCGAAGATTGGATAAAGAAGAAGATTATGTCAACAAATGGACGGTAACCTCTAATCTTTTCCCTTTTCATTATTGTTACAATTTTCTATTTCTGCATTGGTCTATTAGTGCATATACGACTTTCGATTATCTGGAAACAAAATGATCCCCATTTATCTAATTGTGATGCTTACATGGATCTCTAATAGCTTTGATCTATCCGAGTGATTTTGTTATCTGGATCATTTTGCTTTTGGCTATTTCCTCTTTGTTAACTGATATGATCATCAGTTTGTGATGCGTCAAGGCTTATCATGGAAGGAATTATGCGCTAAGGACTTATTATAGACTTGAAGACAAGCATGGAGAGGATGATCAAGGGCTGCAAGGAAGCATGAACATGGACAAGCTTAAAGGAGAGGAGGAAATCGTAATTCACCAAGAAGATGCCATTTGATCCTTTGAAGATGCCATTAGGTCCGATGACAAGAGCAAGAGCTAAGAGATTTAAGGATGCACTCATGGGCCTTGTTCGAACTCATCTTGAAGACTTGAAGACCATTGAAGTTCAATTGAAGAGCTGGGCAAGAAATTACAAATCGATGACAAGTTCATCACTTTGCTTGCTACTTATTTTAAATGACCGGATTGACATCATGGCATGAGCCCATTAGCTTTAGCTTGCTTTGTTTGGGCTTAATTCTATCTTAGATTAGCTTATTTTTAAGTTTGGAGCTTATTTGGATTGGGCCTTGGTTGACTAAGTCCAATCCTTGTTTAATTATGTCTTTATTTCCTTTTCCTAGTTGGGCAAGGACTTGTTTTTCCCTAGCCCTTATATTTGGACGAAAATTAGGATTTATTTTAGGATTTTGGTTGATCCTATCATTATATAAGGCCACCAATATCTCTGGTAAAAGTTGAAGTTGAGTTAATTAATAAAGTTGAGGATTATTTTCCCAAATTGATTATCTTAGCTTCATTGTTCTAGTTTGAGCAAACTTAGGGTTCTTCAATCTTGTAGAGTCCTAGCAAACAATTAGATTGTGATTGCTTAATTGTTTGTGAATCTTGTGATCTTAAGAGTTCAAGTGCAGATCGACTTGGAGGTCTAAGGCCGACGAACAAAGGAAGATTTATCAAGTGAAGATTATCGACATACTCATCTAGAAGTTTGTATTAGGGTTAGGGTTCTTCAATCTTGTAGAGTCCTAGCAAACAATTAGGTTGTGATTGCTTAATTGTTTGTGAATCTTGTGATCTAAAGTGTTCAAGTGCAGATCGACTTGGAGGTCTAAGGCCGATGAACAAAGGAAGATTTATCAAGTGAAGATTATCGACATACTCATCTAGAAGTTTGGTGATTCAAGTTGATCTTATGCGGGTCTCTAAGGTAGATTTGGACCAATTACAACTAGATTCGTATAGTAGCAAAATTGTTGTGAATCAAAGGAAAGTGATCTTAAACCAAACCAAACCACTTATGCAGGCTCTTGATGTCGAATTCCTTCTCCAAAGTTGCTGCACAAAACTCAATTCAAACACAATTCAAATAATCAAGTCGATTACAAAACCCTAGTACCACTTAATTCCAATTTTGTACCACTTGTCTCCAATAGGGTTTATGACCTGAAATTCTTCAAATCAAATCACAATTCACAGCAAAAGCAACCCAAGAATCTCAATTACACAATCAATTAGAGTTATTGCAACTAATTAGATCAATTGCACAAGAAAAAACCCTAATCCCCAAATTTCCCAAACTAAGAACCCTAATTTCTGGAAAAAATCGATAACAGCACATATTTTTTTTTATTTTTTTTCAATATTTTTCCCAGAAAGATCACACCAAAAGAAGTCTAAAGCTCAAATTTCCCAGCTTTCCTAGCTCAAACGAATCCAGAACAAAAATCACAAGTTTCTGGTCGAAATTTTTTTTATTTTTTTTTATTTTTTCTATATTTTTCGATATAACTACTAGTTATGAGGGACTCAAATCGATTGAAGATGATAAACCTAAGCTCTGATTACCAATTGATACGAATCTAGTTGTAATTGGTCCAAATCCACCTTAGAGACCCGCCTAAGATCAACTTGAATCACCAAATTTCTAGATGAGTATGTCGACAATCTTCACTTGATAAATCTTCCTTCGTTCGTCGGCCTTAGACCTCCAAGTCGACCTGCACTTGAACACCTAAGATCACAAGATTCACAAACAATTAAGCAATCACAACCTAATTGTTTGCTAGGACTCTACAAGATTGAAGAATCCTAAGTTTGCTCAAACTAGAACAATGAAGCTAAGATAATCAATTTGGGAAAATAATCCTCAACTTTATTAATCAACTCAACTTCAACTTTTACAAGAGATATTGGTGGCCTTATATAGTGATAGGGTCAACCAAAATCCTAAAATAAATCCTAATTTTCATCAAAATATAAGGGCTAGGGAAAAACTAGTCCTTGCCCAACTAGGAAAAGGAAATAAAGACATAATTAAACAAGGATTGGACTTAGTCAACCAAGACCCAATCCAAATAAGGTCCAAACTTAGAAATAAGCTAATCTAAGATAGAATTAAGCCCAAACAAAGCAAACTAAAGCTAATGGACTCATGCCATGATGTCAATCCGGCCATTTAGAATAAGTAGCAAGCAAAGTGATGAACTTGTAATTGATTTGTAATTTCTTGCCCAAATCATCACCAAAGCTCTTCAATTGAACTTCAATGGTCTTCAAGTCTTCAAGATGAGTTCGAACAAGACCCATGAGTGCATCCTTGAATCTCTTAGCTCTTGCTCTTGTCATCGGACCTAATGGCATCTTCAAAGGATCAAATGGCATCTTAATGGCATCTTCTTGGTGAATTACGATTCCATCCTCTTCTTTAAGCTTGTCCATGCTTCCTTGCAGCCCTTGATCATCCTTTCCATGCTCTCCATGCTTGTCTTCAAGTCTATAATAAGTCCTTGGCGCATAATTCCTTCCATGATAAGCCTTGGACGCATCAGTTTGTTTAAAGCTTGAAGAAGAACATGTAATTTGCAATAAAAAAAAAGCTAACATTGATAAACTTCCCATGAGAGTTGTAGGGAGAGTACAAGAAATGATGATTATTAATATATATTACAATGTTTGTTTTGAAGATGTTTCAGAAATCAATAGAGTTCCTTCCTTGTGCCAAGGGATATAGACGTCAGTGAGGCTGATGAGGCTGATAAGGTACTTTGAGTTCTATATATGAACATTAGTATCTTAAATGATAATTGTAACACTGCATTGATTTTACTGTGTCTTTTCTATTTCTGCAGCTTGATCCAAACATCATATGTGCTTTCCTTAAGGTACTTGCTTTCTCTCTCACTAATTCAAAACCTTTAGGTCTTTCTACATGAATATGATATATATATATATATATATATATATATCATTATTTCCTTTGCAGTCTGAAAGTGTGGAAGAGAAGGATCATGTGGAACCAGTGGAGGACTATGCTTCATTTTGAGTATTTGTCTGTTTTAAGGTGATTATTGAAATATGTTGAGATGTAACTTTTGCAGTGTGAGTAATATGATACTTAGCTGATAGTTTTTGCATCTGCAATAGTGGCAGATAAAACTTCAAGGTCCTAATTTATTTGCACTTTTCAATACTCCATGGAGAATAGCTTCTGTAATAATGAAACTATTTTGTGTTTGGTTATATGTTGACCTTAACTGATCAAGTTAATTTTCAGTAAATATTGACATCGTTGCCGAATTTATCATCAATAACTTAATGAACCAATATTAAGCTAATGTTAAGAAAATTAAAACTACTCTATCATCTTTAAGCATTCTTTTAGACCCGCTGCGAAGCGCGGGCCTGTATTCTAGTATGAATTAAATTCCTTGTTATATAAGTTTTGTTTCTTTTCCATTTGTATATATTTCTTTATCAATGAAATTTCAGAGTTTTATTAATATTTGTTTTCTCTAAGTTTATCTTTTTTGTACATTTTTCTTTATCGTTTAATTTCAAAGTTTTAGTAATACATGCTTTCCTTTGCATCACATTATTATAAGTAAACATTGGTTCTCTTTTAAATAAATTACTAAAAAAGGACATGGGAATGGTCGCTTTCAATTATTCAAAAGGGGGTATTAGTAAAAGATATAAAAGAACGCAAATCATCATTCAGGGCAAGAGAATTCAAAAGGAATTAGGGTAAAGTATCGCTAAGTGTGTAAGGGGGCACGAGATTAGAAAAGATTGAGTTAAGATAGCAGGTGAAGAGTTGGAAGAGGAAGGCTCATGCCAAGAAGTCAAGAGGAACACAAGGAAGACATACATGACTGCGTGTTAATTTGGCAAAGGAGTGTAGACACCCATTTTTGTCCTATATCCTTCAATTTAAAATAATCTATTTTTTAATTTGCATCAAGGGTATTTTGGTCAATTAATAGTTCATTTTGACTTCTTGGTAGGTTAGTCCATTTGTTAAGCCATTTACCAATTAGCATTTAGTTTCATTAGATCACGTTCTCATACCAAAAGAAAAGAATCCAATAATATTTTTCACTTAAATTAAAATAGCACTCGCATTAAGCATTAGTAGTTAGGCATTAGCATTAGCAGTTTGGCATTGTCTTATATGAAATGGTTAGCAGTTTGGCATTGTCTTACATGAAATCGTTTTAATAATATAATTTGGTTCATTTAGTAATATAATTTGGTTCATATTAGTTTAATTGGACAAATCCTTCATAAATAAAGTCTACATCTAAATAGAACTGGCATTAGAATTATTTTGGTTAAATAGAATTGGCATTAGAGTCATTTTGGTTAATTAGCTTTTGTTAAGGTTGCCTTCACAAATTACAATGAAGAAAATTGATAGTTGAAAAATCACAAAAAGAGAAGTCTTTCATTTGCATATTGTTCCATAACTTCAATTGGTAGCACTTTAGTCATTTGTTTTAATATGAAACCATTTTGGGAAACCAATTTGCTTCATGTTAATCTAATTGAATTATCTTTTCACATGGCATAAGTAGGATTTGCATTTTTATTAATTTCATTACATCATGGTACAAAAATGGAAATTGGAAAAATAAAAAAAGTTTCATTTTTCATGTTTTAATTTACAGTTTACACAATTTACAAAAATACCAACAAAATAGAATAATGCAGGAGGTCACGTGACCTCATTTCCATTATCTCCTCCTTATCTCTAACTCCCTCCCCTAGTTTGATCTTCTTTGGAAATTTAGGTTGGACCTGCAGATCCAATTAGAGTGAGGTTAGTGACAAATTGAGTCAAAATAAGGCTGAAATTGGTGCTGAATGAGCAACAAGTAACAATGATGAAAGGAAACATGCAAAAGGGAATTCGGCAGCCATGAGAATCAAGAAGCATTGAGGACAATTGCACACAATGGCCATGACACGCAAGTGCAGTCCCAAATTTAGCAAGGTAACATAAGCAAGGATGAAGAGCAATACGGAAATCAAACAAAGAATATGGCAGTGCATGATAGGGCAGCAATGAAAACGGCAAATTGACACAGTCACTGGCTCAATTCGACAAGTTTTCCTCAATGCAAAATCCAGCTTACAGCAGCTCAAGACAATTAATAGCAGGCATTCAGCAAGCAACAGCAGAAACAGGGCACAACACATCCCAGCAGCACTCATTCATCATTCCAATCCAGCAGCATTACTCAATAGACAAGACAACCATTCATGTTACAATTTATTGGTATTTCAAGCAAGCTGCAGATCTACATAAGCACAAACAAACATCAAGCACCACCAGCACGCATTCAATTCATTACACAAACATTTCAGACACAAAACAGAGACTTTAAGGCAGTTCGGAGCAATTAGAGGCACTATTCATGCACTTCAGCTTCAGAAAATACATAAAGTAAATTGTAGCAGCCAATCTCAGAACAAGTAACAGCAATAAGAACGAAAGGAAGTGGGAAAGTTTTACCCTTTGCTATGGTTCCTTTGGTTCGCTAGGATCCTGCAGTATGGCAATCGGTCCAGGTCAGCAAGAGTCACCTGCACAAAGGAATACACGTGAGAAGGTGAGAAGGATTAACATGATGAAATGAGACAAAAAGGAAAGGGAGAGGAAAGCCTCACCCTGCCAGCTCAGCTCATTCACACGTACACAACAAAAACCCATCCTGAGATTTGTTGGTCCCCTCTCCTTTCAATCCTCAAGTTGACACCTGCAGAAGACAACAAAGAGGATTAAAACATAAAATCAGAAAAAAATCAAAAATAAAAGGGCCACTAGATCAAGATTGATCCACGACTAGCATTCAAGTTCTTGGGCTTTATATACAGCATTTTCAGGAGAAGCAGAGGGAGGTTTTTTTGGATGAGGCGGTGAATGGAAAATTCTCTCTACGGTTCTTAGCTCTCTTCATTTTTACAGAAGCACAAAAAATATACAAAAAAAATACAGAAAAAGCTCAAAAAATTAAAAAAAAAAAAAAGAAACAGAGGGTTTTAGAAAGGGATAATTTTGAGGAGGCTGCAAAAAGAAGAGAGAGAGAGAGAGAGAGAGCAGTAAGGTTTAAGGAGAAAAGGAAGCAGCTGTTAAGAAAAATCCGAGGTTTTAGGGAGAGTTCAAAAAAATTACTAGGGTTTATCAATCGATTCTTTTCAGAAACGAAAAACACAAAAAAAAGTGAATACCTTTTAGTTTCCTTTGAATCTTGAGTCGTAGAGGTCTTCATTTCTTTCATACCTTCCAGTCTTCATTATTTTCTTTCCTGTATTTCGCTTCCTAGTATAGTATAAGTTCCTTTCGGGTGTTTCCTTTCATAAACTTTAGGACCTTTTGTAGTCGTTTTTGGGTTATAATCTCAGAAAGATGAAAGCTTTAGAGTTCTATGGCGTTTTCCACCGGAGTTGAAGTACTTTCGGTCTCGGGGTGACGATTTCGACGGGTTTTAGGTGTTTCAAGGTTTCGGGTTTCTGTTGATAAAGGAGGGATCTTGGGTTTGTCGGGGTTTGCTTGAGGCGTTGACGGTGAGAGTGGAGGCGGCGCTGCTAGGTTTAGTAGAGGGAGGAGACATCGAAGGAAGGAAAACAAAAGGGAAGAGAGAAATATATGTAGCGGCGGTGAAGAGCTCGGCTGGTGGCTCAGGTGACAGAGTTGAGGGCGGCGCCAGTATGGTTTGTTTAAGTTAGGGTTTCAAGGTTTTGAAAGATGAAGAAGAAAGGGTGTTTATATAGTGTCCGTACGACCCGATCCGAAACTTGATAGGCTCCAAACCGACCCAGAACAGGTACCCATTAACCCAACCGGCCAAGCCCATTTTTCAAGTTGGTATAATTCTCCTACTTGGGCTTTTAAATATCTTCTGATTTGGGCTTTTATTTGTTAAATTGCATTTGGGATTTGTTGGCTCTTAGTCTAGTCTTTATAAGGCATACAGTCTTATTAAATAATTTAATATTAGCCTTAATTTCAATAAGTCATAAAATTGGAAAATTAAAAAAATGGAATTAAAGTTAGATTAAACATTTGCATTCATATTTAATTTTCTTTAGATGTTGTAATTGCCATTCTCATTATCATGCATATTTTAGTTTCTTGTTAAGTTAAATTGCTATCATGTGATTCAAATTAAAATGATCCCGTGATGGGAAAGGAGAGCGACTCATTAATGCGTGTCTGAGTCTGCTCGCCTTCTCCCGGAGGCTTGGAAATTCCCGGAGGTCGTTTACCATTTATTGGGAGGCGGCCAAAGGTGTTCCTCGTATAATTGAGGGTTAAATTAAAATCAAGTTGAAATTTCATGCATCATTTGCATTCATGCATCTAAGTTTAGATTTAGTAATCTTCAATTAGTTGATAAGAAAAATACAAAAATAGGAAAAGATTGAAATTGAAAAAGAATAAAGCTATTTTTCGGAAAAAGTAAAAAAAGAGTTTGTGCTTGAGAATTGTTCTCTCTTAGTTTTTCAAAGAAAAATCAAAATGAAAAATTGAGTATTTCAAAATTAAAAATAAAAAGATTTTCAAAAATCCAAAAAATCAAAATTCAAAGAATCAAGAGTCAACTTTCCAAAAGTTTCCAAAGAGGGAAAGATCCCACCAAGTTTTCAAAGTTTTAGATTTAGTGAAAGATCCCGCCATATCTTCAATTTAGGGAAAGATCCCATCCAGTTTTCAATGTTTTCAATTTAGGGAAAGATCCCGTCAAAAGGCATTTTTCAAAAAGAGTCGTTTTAACGGTAAGTTTTAAAGAAAATCCTCTTATGAGGAGCCCAAAAAGAGAACAAATAATAAACGGGAAAGTTCCCAACACTCCTATTTCAAAAATCCAAAAAACCTGTTTTGGCTTGTTTATTTGCTTAATGTTAAAGATTAATAAAAGAGTTTAATGGCATGAAAATATTTTTTTAAAAAATAGAGGCAACCAATAATAGAAACCCACAGTTAAATTTAAACTAGTCAGTGCCGTCTTTTGACGGGCGTCGTGGGGGTACTAATCCTTCCCCACGCGTACCCGACTCTCGAACCTTTTAGGACTTTGGTTAGTAGACTGATTAGGTTTAGTGTAACCCTAGCCAAGCATCGGGTAACATTAGGCCTAATAATTGGATAGGTGGCTAATCACACCTAGATTAAAAAAGATTAGTGGCGACTCCTATAGGATTTCAATAGTAGTTTATCCCCATTCAAAGTCGTTCAGCGGTAGGGCTCGGTACACCCCGGACCCGGACGTTGCGACAAGGAGATATATTCAAACCAAACCATATACATTTCGCATTACACTTATCATCAGCATACAACATTACATTAGCATACAGTATTGCATTATCATTCTAACCCGTATCAGAGCATATCTTTTCAAGGAGAATTTTCAGGAAATTCATCAGGGAATCCTTACGGTTCATGGCTCAAAAGGATTTTTCCAAGACCTTGTTCAAAATTGGATTCGGTGAATCAGATGACTCGGTGCAACATCTTTAAAGTTGGATTTAGATGACTCAATGTAGCATTTTCAAAGTTGGATTCAAATAACTCAGTGTAGCATTTTCAATGTTGGAATCAGTTGACTCGGTGTAGCATCATCAAAGTTGGATTCGTTGAGCTCGGTACAGCACATTTTCAAACAGTCAGGATGATCCAGTGAATCATGTTAGTGCGGTGCATTATTTCTTAAAAGATTTGGATTCGGTGAGCTCGGTGCAGCACATTTTCAAACAGTTCAAGATGATTCGGTGAATCATGTTGAGGCGGTGCCTAATTTCTTCAAGATTGGATTCAGTGAGCTCGGTGTAGCAAATTTTCAAACAGTTTAGACTTGATTCGGTGGATCAAGCTAATGCGGTGCATTCAATTTTAGGATCAGTGATCCCTTTGAAAGTAAGGATTGTGTGTCTACGTCTTTGCGCTTTTGCTAATTCTCGAAAAATACCCAAATAACCCTTTTGCAAATTTCCCAAAAATTAGCAAAAGGCACAAAGAGGGGCAGCTGTAGACACAGTTTTTTTTTATTGGATTCCGTTTGAATTAGCTAAGCCTTTCTTCAATTTTAATTAAACCCGAGTCTTTGTTAGGCCTTCCATCCCTTTCCTAAACCCAAAAATAATTAGTATCCTTGTCCATTGTTAAAGGCCCATTTCTTTTCTCTAATGTGAATCCTTTTATTGTTTAACATGAGCTCATTTTTTGGGTTATCTTTCGACCCAATTTGTACCGCCATTTTGACTATTATAGAAATTACAAATTGGTGGCCATGCACTCATTTTTCTCCTTCTAGTTCAATTTGGGCACGTGGCCATCAATTCTTCTTTTTACATCATTAATTTGGACGAATTTTGACTATGGGCATTATGTGCCATGCCCTGCCAAGTGTATGAAAAAGAGATGTGTATGCTTATGTGTCTTTTACACAAGGATGGCTACAAGAAATAAATTGACACTCATGATATGAAAACTGCTCCAACGAAAACTCAATCTTCAATGTTCCCAACCTCCAGGAATCAAATCGTTTTAACTTGGTTCAGGTGATGCCATGCCAAGCCTATTACATACATCCAGTAATTCATCGGAATTTAGCCTTTTGAATGCCGAGACTAACCCTGCCATCAAAGGACTCAAAATGCTAGCAACAAATGAGACAAAACATGATCAAGTTGAGCAAAACAGTTCAAAACAGAGCACTTTCAATCAATTGGACAACGCACTAATAAAAGAATTCAAGGCCATAGGTTTCCTGTTGTAAAATATTGTTGAAGGAGGAGAAAGAAGAAATGGAACGGCTTTGAGGCGTGACGGAAGTCACTTTCTTAAAGGGTTTTATTCCCTCTAGGATACAACAAAGCCACAAACTGTCCAATCATAAGTAGTGAAAATAGTTAATAGACTCTCTATTTTTCTCATGTCATTTCTACTTCTTTAAATAGCAATGTAGAGGTCCTTTATATAGTTGATGAACCGATGTGTCTTTTCATAAACACAACTTTAAACAAATACATATATTTTCACAAGAGAACTCTTGATTCATGAATAATTACAATATTCATCTCTTGATTCATGAATAATCACAATACTCATTAATGACTTTTCATCAACTAAATTATATTGGTAAATAATCATATATATTTAATTACCAACATTCTAAACTATCAACATTTCCTGGCCAAGAAATCACTTGGGGTAAACAAAGTGAAGTGGTTAACATGAGGCTTGTGTGTCAAGCAAAAATCAAGTGAAGCATGTAAAAGCATTATTCATAGGTAATTCATCAACATACATGATCTCAAGATGGTCAAATAGTTTATCGTCTACATTTGAGCATGGTCAAGGCAAAGCCGAATGATGATAAAAGACAGTCCAACAAGCTCGAAACAAAGGGAGTTTAGAGGCCAGTGACAACATTACAAGGAAAATAGGAGAAAATTCACTAAAGTAGCAGGAAATTGTAGAGCGTCCAAATGGAAGACAAGGTTCGCACCAGCCATCAGACTAAGCACATGTATGCATACCAAATAAGCAAACTCAAAGAAAAAGCAAAGTTGTATACATACGTGTAGTCAAATTGCAAGCATACCACCATAAATTCACAAGGAGCAACAGAGTCATAAGAGAGAGGGAGAATAGGAGTTACCGCTGCTGACATGTCAAAACTTTATTTGATCTTCAAAGAACAAAGAAGGGTCCCACTTGCCACATCAGCAGGTTACAAAGGAGAAAGGCAACGTGAGTAGCCATCAAAATAGACCAACTCAGCAACAAACCTGCAGAGAGAGTTTCACGTGACAAATCGCTAGGAAAAGAGCCAGAACATACAAACGAAAACAAAATTGGACTTAATTACCCTGATGAATCATCCGTTTGATTAGAAGGAACCTGAAATAGCAGAGACAGGGTCAGTAATGGGAGGGGAAGCCAAAAGTTTAAGGTCATTGGATAAAGGACAATATCAACGGTGGTAAGGAGGAGTTCAAGGACTTTATAAACTGCATTTTTAGACAAAATAGAGGGAGGCACATTTTTCGAGAAAAAGAAACGGCAACTTGGGTTTTAGACAAGAAAATTAGGGTTCATCGTTGGTTTTTTCTTTTCTGGCTTTTTTTTCTTAAAAACAACAGAGGAAGCAAACAAAACGGAACAGCGGGTGTGTTGAAGAGGCTTACCTTTTCCAAAGGGTTGAAGCTTGAATACCACCCGGATTCCCTTTGCTTTACTCATCTTCATTCCTTAGTTCTCATATGTTTCTTTTTTTTCCTCTGTTAGGTTTAGTTTTGTTTCGGGTCAGCCTTGTTTTGGGGTTCTATTTTAAGAAAGCAAGTTGTTTTTGTTGTTGCGTGCCACCGTCGACGGTAGAGACGGCGGCGCTGGTCTAAGGTTTCGCTAGAGTTAGGTGTCGAGGAAGAAGGAAGTAAGGGAAGAAGAAAAAGAAGGGTGCGGCTAGGGTTTTGTACCCAAAAGTTTTTGGCTTTTCCATTATTTTTGTGAGTATCTTCTCAAATATCTTCAATTTAGTGCCTGCTGTGTGGTTTAAACTCTCTCTCTTTCCGATTCAGTCTCTTGCTTATGATATTCATGTTTGATTTTGGTGACTACTTGTGATTTAATGCGATATATAGTCCTAGTAGTTTGATTTTCATGTGGATTCAATAATAAAAAATTACATTTATCATAAAGATTTGATTTTTAAGTAACTATTGATAAGTTGAAACTAAAGATTCAATTTTTAATGTAAAAGACTTTGTTTTTGGTTAATCAATAATAAACATCCAATTTTTTTAGTGTAAAAGACTTTAATTTTGGGGTGAATTAATAATAAAATTCTAATTTTGGATTAAAATCTTGAAGCTTTAATGGATTTCATAATAAACTCGTAACCCTTGATTGAAAAATTGGAGCTTTGGCAAAGTAATAATAAAAATGAAGTCTTTTGAGTTAAATGATTGAACTTTGAGTTAATTTGTAAATAAAAATGAAATCTTAGAATAAAATATTAAACTTTTTGATTAAGGTGAAACAAAAATAAGATCTTTGGACTAAACAATGGAATTTGTGATTAATTAATAAAAATGAAGTCTTCTTAAGTTAAAAGATTGAACTTGTGGTTAATTTATAAATAAAAAGGAGATCCTTAAAGCTAAATAATTGAACTTGTGATTAATTAATGAGATCCTTGAGCTAAAAAATTGAACTTGTGGTTAATTTATGATAAGAATGAGATCTTTGAAATAAATGATTGAACTTTTGATCAATTTGTAATAAAAGTGAAGTCTTTAAGCTAAAAGATTAACTTTCGATAAATTTGAAATATAATCTTGAAGTAAAAAGATGAATCTTGATTAAGTGGGAGTAGGATATGATCTCATAATGAACGGTTAGGATTTAATTAAGTCACTAATTTCATAATTAAGCTAGAGTTAGCTTCCTTGTTTGAGACCTAATCGGTTGAGTTGATTTTCACTAAGAGTCAACTAGGTTAGTTCATCTGCATTCCATCTTTATTTTTTGTCAATTCATCTGCCCATGCCACTTCTAAATCCACAAAAAGGTGTTTTCAGCTATGACGGGCGAATCTCGGGTAAAGGTGCATGAGCACAACCTCTCGGGATTTCGCTCCAAGATCGATAGGCTTTCACGAATAACCCCGGGGGGCCGGGCTAGGTTCGTGGGGGTCTACTCGAGTAAACCCCTTTTTATTGATCAAATAATAAAATCAACACTTTGCATGCACCATTCCATACATCGCATTAATCAAAACTTAGGTCAAAAATTGAAATTCAGAAAATTCAAGAGATTTTAGATGTCAATTCCCTGTTTTGCCCTTCTCGGTCGGAAGGCGCTATATTCAGTGTTTCTTTCCTATTTTGCCCTTCCCGATCGGAAGGTGCTATTTTCAGTATCTATTTCCCGTTTTGCCCTTCCCGGTCGGAAGGTGCTACCTTCAGTGTTTCTTTCCTGTTTTGCCCTTCCCGGTCGGAAGGTGCTATTTTCAGTATCTATTTCCCGTTTTGCCCTTCCCAGTCGGAAGGTGCTACCATCAGTGTCAATTTCCTGTTTTGCCCTTCCCAGTTGGAAGGTGCAGTTTTCAGTGTCTATTTCCAGTTTTGCCCTTCCCGGTCGAAAGGTGCTATCTTCAGTGTTTATTTCCATTTTTGCCCTTCCCGGTCCGAAGGTGTAGTCTTTAGTGTTTATTTCCTGTTTTGTCCTTCCCGGTCGGAAGGTGCTATTTTCAGTGTCTATTTCCAGTTTTGCCCTTCCCAGTCGGAAGGTGCTAGATTTGTCTTTACATTCAAGTTGGATTTTGTCATTTTCAGATGTAATGAAAGGTTTTAGGGATGATAAAAGGTGTTGATTCACTTACAATAAAGAAAGATTAAAAGAAACCTTCTTATTTCAGACCCACATTAGATCTAGTTAGACTTAGAGGTATCGTCTTTTGACGGGCGTTCCGGGGGTGCTAATCCTTCCCCGGGCGTAACCGACTCCCGAACCTAAACTTAGGAAGCAAGACCAGACCTTAGGTTTAGTGGGTCCCATGCCAAGCTTTGGACCCTATTAGACCGGTTAGGTTAATCAGTAGGTGATTAATCACACCTAGTAATTTGATTAGTGGTGACTCCATAGGTATCAGTAGGTTTCCCACTCCAAGTCGTTCAGCGGCAGGGTTCGGACACCCTGAACCCGAACGTTGCGACACCTTCTCCTCACCTTCCTATCACCTGCTGCAGCATCTAGAAGGAGAAGGAAGCTCCACTGCAACTTCCTGGAAGTTTTCCTCCGACCAATCAGAAGAGTTCGCCTTCCTCAGCAAGTAAATGCCTTCCTCAGCAAGTAAAGCCTGCCAGTTTCAAGGCCCAGGCCGCCCCCTATATAAAGGAACCAGTTCCAAGCTCAGAAATTAGATCTCACATCTCACAAACTTCCTCCGGGAAAAAACTAAGCTCTGCGCTTATCTTATCTCTGGCTCCGCGCCTTTTTATTCTTGTTCATCACGAGTTCTTACTCGTTCTTCAACAATCTCTTGTTCAATCTCGTCCAAGGACGTTAAAACACAAATCTCTTGTTTATTTTAGAAAACACGGCAATTGAATTGTCCTTTTTCCCCCTGTTCTTGTTTTATCACTTTTAGAAAGTCAATCTAGTGGACCGATGATTTAAATGCTTCGGTGTGACTTTGATCTAGTCCCCACAAATCGCTCTGATTTTTACTTTTTCTCTCAAACCTAGTTTCCTTGTCAATTTCAGCAAATTGACTGACACACCCTCATGCTGTCATTAAGTAGTTTTCGCAGAAACTCTTCCAAGAGATTTTTGGCGCAACAGTTTTGAAAACAAAATTCTTGTGAAATTTTGGTGAAAATCGAAACTTTGCAAGCGTAGGCTAACAAATCATTGATTAAATGGTTGATTGAAGGCGTGTGATAAAAAAAATTCAATTATTAGGCAAAAACAATTAAGCACGAAAACTATTGGATACTTGCATAAGAAATTCATCCAATTCATGAAAATTTACAAGATCCAAAAATGAAGATTAAAAACGAATGCAAAACAGAAAATAAATGTGCAAATGCAGAAGAAAATAGAAAAATCAAAAGATAAAAATCATACAAAATTTCCTAAAATTTCATAGGTAAGTAAGATAGATTCAAGCCCACGAGAGTTTTTTAAGAAGAGAGCATCAATTTTCTTCTCCAATTCGTCAATTTTTTCCATTGATTCTCTCCTAATAGTCTCCATATCCTTGTAAATCTTCTTTTGAAAGTCAACTACATTTAAAGCTCCATAATTATCTTCCAATTCATCTTTCGAACACTCATTCATAGCAACACTCAAAGAATTAACTTGTACAACTCTAATCTGATGGTTCAACTCTTGAATCATAGCTCCAAGATCGGGTTTAGCACCCTAAACCAGTATTGCTAATTCCTAAAATATTACTCAAAGTGCTTTCACTTGCCCGTATCCTTTTGTCTCTAACAGTTGTGTAGTCAAGTCTTTTCCCAATTCAGCCTTCACTTTTTCCATGTTAGCATAGAATTGCTTCACCATGTAGGATAATACTTTTCCTTGTTTTCGAGGAAACTCTTCCATCCAAGATTGGCAAACAACTTAGACATTTCAAATTCCTTGTCAACATTTTTAGCTAAGATTTTCTCTTCAACACAATTGTTATGGTACCTCTCATGAAAGTAATTGCGACAATCTGCAGTTTCAAACGGATATGTAAACTACTAAAAAAAGCTAATATATAGGGGCTTTTTTTTTTTTTTTGGCATATGGGGCCGTAGGATGATTTATTTCCAAATCATCATAACCATCATCACTTGTATCACCCAATTCAACATGGGTAGTCAAGGGTAGAGTTTTAGGTTCAACAAATTTGAGTTTCCTTTTGAGTGGTATCTTGATAGCGTTTTGAAAGAAAATTATGGGGGCTTTTGAGGGATAATAAGGGACGGTTTCAGGTCTGAAAACAAAGGTAATTAGGGTTGTTTTTGGTGTTAGGGTGGTGCGGCTAGGTGTAGTCGACAAGAGGGACTTATCGGCTATGGGTTAGGGTGGTGTATGGTGCGATTTTGGGTTGATTTTGGTGGAGGTAAAGGCTATAAACTTTGCTGCAGGAGTTGTGAGGCTCAGCCTTGAAGAGGTTTAGGGCTTCTCAATGTGGTGATGTGCAGCAAAGAGAAAAGAAAACAAGAAGAAGAAGAAGAAAAGAACCTATCGGCAAACAAGTCGAGCAAGGGGTCACACAAGGACTGTTATCAACAACTTGCGGGGCAATGCGGGTTGAGGCGCGGCTGGTGCTCCTTATATAGGGGCTAGCATCGCCTCTTCCTTGGCCTCCAAGTCGGTCCAGCGTGCACTTTGCATGCTAGGCAGCACACAATGTGTGGCGGCCTTGTCTAGTCCCAATTGGACTAGTACTCCTAGTTGCTTAGGGTTTTCCTTCTTTCCTTGTTTAATTTTCACCCAAAAAATTCTCCAAAAATTCTGAATTAAATTTGAACATATACCTTGATATTTCTTCAAAAATTAACCAAAAATTTTCCTCCAAAATATTTTCTCTTGAGGTGCAAAAATAGCTAGAAAAATCGACATCTCCCGTTGATGACTTCCAAGGGTATCTCGGCTTAGATTACTTACTACCAATGAAATTTTTATGCATATCTAAACTATATGCAATGCAAAACAGCATATTCAAGGGATATATCACAATCATTCTTTAAAGGGAGAGGCTATAAGTACTCATGATTTGCACTCAAGAATAGTACTTGGTACAAATGATTTGCACTCAAGAATAGTACTTGGTACAAATATAAGGGATATTTAGGTGTTTGGATACAAGAATATATTTTTTAGTTGTTTGGAGACATGCAAATTTAAGGTTAAAAAGTGCAAGTACTATTCTTGAGTACACATCATGAGTACTTATAGCTTTCCCATTCTTTAAATTACTCAAGCAATAATGCGATTTAAGCAAGAAAATAAAAGAAGTAAGAGTTAGAAAATTCTTATCGGTTTGGAGTGGCCAAATCCTTGCGATTTAAATGCTTCTTTCTCCTCCAAAAATATGCAAGTGCTATACCATCTTTAATTAACTTAAAAAGAAAAGAAAAACATGCAAAAAGAAAAAGAAAAAGGGTTAGTAGCTTGGGTTGCCTCCCAAGAAGTGCTTTGTTTTTAGTCTTTGAGCTAGACTCATGCTTAACCTTACTCCTCAAATGGTTTAGAGAAATCAATTTCTCTAACTAGCTAAAGGGGGGGTGAATAACGATTTCAAATTCCTTTTGTATTTTCGGAAACAAACAGTAAATGCACTAAACAAAGAGTTACAGATAAAGGCACTAATGAAGGTTTTAGAAACAAAGTAAAGATAGTCAATTTGAAATACTGAAAGCAAAGAAAGCAGATAACTAAACTTGTAAGTGGAATGAAGAAAAGATGAGAAGACTGATAAAATTGGAACGATGAGAAATGAGAGAGAAGATAAGGAACACATTCGATTTATCATGGTTTGGCACGTTAAGCCTACATCCACGCCCTTGGATTCACCATCAAGGGTTTGATCAATCCACTAAATAGGGAAGTTAAAACTAGCCTTCACTAAGCTTTGTACAACCAACCGAGCTTTAAACCCAATCTCGAAAATCACAAACACAAGTGCAACCGCGAACTTTACAATCAACAAACGTATGAAAAGAAAGTGTAGAATGATTAAGATTACACAGATTGAATCCTAAGAACTGTTTAATAAAAATATGAATTTAAGAACATAGACTATAACACTAAGCGAAAACGTATTAAAGTCACTAAAACAACTTGGACTACTAGGGAGTGAAATTTTGGAGTGAAGTGGCATAAAGACTCTTGAAAATTCTCCAAACCTTGACCTCAATGGTCTGGTTTGGGTTTAAATACCCAAAACCTCTAGCTAACCGTTATTGGGTGTATGTTTTAATTTTTGCCCGTTATTTTGTCATGTTCCGGCACCAGCTCATTGTCAGCTTTGATGCGTCTGTACTGTTCACACGTCACCCATTAGTCACTTCACTCCTTGGCTCGATAGTCAGACTAATGCTTCTGCTGAAATCTTCAATCTTAAAACTCTGACTTGTCCTGAGAAAACTTCAAATGCTTTGCCTTTGCTGAGAGTCTCCTCGTAGAATTTTTCTAACTAAAATTGACCCCTTCAATTCCTTTGAATCTTTAATCAAGGTCTGGGATGCTAAGAGTCTCATGCCATCTCACTGCGTTAGTGCCATCGATGAACTTCATGTGCTAATCAATCAATCCCTAGGCCAACCAAGAAACTAATGCTCGGTTAAAGTTCCACAGTTGTTGGCAAAAAATTCTATGTCCCCCTCCCCCCACCAACCCCCCCCCCCCCCCCCCCCCCCCCCCCTCAAATTGAAAAACAAATAATTTGTCTCCTAACGCTCGTATCTGCAAACCACCAAGGAGTCTCCATATTTTGTGCAACATTGATTTGAGAATGTCAGTATTAATTGGCTTATGGGTAAGAATCTTCCCAAGTAGGCAATGATTGCCAACATTCAAAGTCCCTGCTTCTTTTCCTTGATTCAATCCACAATGCTATTTTCCACATCAGTCAAGGAAAAATTAGCCCACAGATTATTCAAATCCTCCACCATTGATGATAACAACAGGTTTGATAAAGGTGAAAAAGGATTAATAAAAAGACTAAAGCTTCAAATAAGGGTCCAAACTTTGCAAATAAGCTCAAATAAGGGCCTCAAAATACAATTTCAACAAATTAAAAGACATACTTAGTAAATTTTTACAAATTAGGTTTTCCTTCAATGAAAACCAATGTTTGTCATGCTTACACATCAATTTTGATATAAAAATGATGTTATAATATTAATTAAAAATCAAAACATTTTAATCCAAGTAAATTCAATAAACATAATATGATATATGATTTTTCCGTGCTCGTTAATTCATATATATCTCACTCACTAGTATTAACTAACATATTGAAAAAAATTCCATAATTTACTAAATATGTATTTTAATTTATTTAAATTGTGTTTTAAGGCCCTTATTTGAGTTTTTTACAAAGTTGGGGCCCTTATTTAAGCCTTTAGTCTAATAAAAAAGATTTTGGAATTAATGAAAAAAAGAAAATGCTCTCGCAGAGAAGTACTTCTTGTTGCCAAGTCTAAAGCATTAGGATTGATGGTAATTTGAAAAATAAAAAGAAAAAATTTGTTGACATGTTGTTTACTCCATTATCAACTAGTAAAGTCAAAA
>AWWV01010987.1:0-29625 GCA_001974805.1 Corchorus capsularis
GATACTTTTATACTTGGTTTTTTTGTTATTTCGGTTGATGATTAAGGGCATTTTGGGAAGTTTGGAATAAAGTTACTATTATTGGGCTCCGCTTATAATAAACAAATCATTTTTTTTGCTGGTTTATTTATCAAATGATCTATATACTTTTATGTTTTATGCTATTTAGTCCCTCACAACTTGTGGGTTGGACGATTGAACGTTTCGGCTTTAATTCTTTTATTTTTGTTTTGTTTGTCTGATGAAGGTGATTCAAGTGTCTATTAAAAGGTAATTTCATGATCTACAACTTTCATGAAGGACTCAAAAGTCAATTTTAATGTTTTTTGTGGTCTCAATTGCTGGTCTATTTGATATCATATCAATTTCGGTCCACTTGTCTGATTGAGGTTGTTCAAGTGTCGGTTAAAAGGTTATTGTGTGATCTATGACTTTCGTTAAGGGCCTGAAAGCTGAATTTGATTAATGAGTTTCGTGGAGGATTCAAGAGGGAATTTTTATGTTTGGTGTCCGTAAACAAATAATTTTTTTGCTAGATTATTTATCAAATGATCTATATACTTTTGTAATTTATGCTATTTAGTCCCTCACAAATTCTGGGTTGGACGATTGAACGTTTCAGCTTTAATTCTTTTATTTTTGTTTTTCTTGTCCGATCAAGGTGATTAAGGTGTCTATTAAAAGGTAATTTCATGATCTACAACTTTCATGAAGGACCCAAAAGCCAATTTTAATGTTTTGATTCTAAAAAATGCTTTTGAAATTTTGTGGTCTCCATTGTCGGTTTATTTAATATTGTATAATTTTCGGTCCACTTGTCCGATTGAGGTTGTTCAAGTGTCGATTAAAAGGTTATTGTATGATCTACGACTTTCGTTAAGGGCTTGAAAGCTGAATTTATTTAATAAGTTTCGTGGAAGGTTCGAGAGAGAATTTTTATGTTTTGTCTCCATAAACAAATATTTTCTTTGCTGGATTATTTATCAAATGATCATTATACTTTTTATGATTTATGCTATTTATTTTTTTAATATTTAGTCCTTTACTATTGTGGAATTAGTAAGGGTAGAAATGGTTTTTCAGGTAGATTTTTTATCTCTCTTAGGGTTTAGCAATATTTTAGGGCCCTTATCTTCTCTCTCTTAGGGTTTAGTGTGTTTTTGGGTCTCTTTCTTAGGGTTTAACATGGTTTTTAAGGACTTGGGTTTATTATAGTATATACAAATTTTATTTTTTTGCCTATATTTCAATTGGGTTTAGGTGGGCTTTCTACAAAAGTTTCAATTCAACTTCCAATTCAACATCTGGAAAAAAGAAAACTATCAATTGAACACGTAGCAAAAAAAAAAAAAATACAACACATGTCCAAACAACAAAATTTCAATTCAGCTTTCAACGCTTTAGTTTCAGACCTGAGCTTTCTTTTTCTCTATCTCCACTTTCTCCACGCTAAAAAAAAATCCCTACCGTTTCATCTACAATCACCTCTGCTTTCTATGTCTCCTTCTTCTTCATTTTCTTCTTCCATTCAACTTTTCTTAGCCCTTTTCTCTGTCATTTTCTTTGGATTTTCAGAGGTGAATATGACATGGAAAAGGGAAAGCCAAGCTAATTTATGTGTATTCTGATTTCATGCTTGATTTTTTCTTCCCTCAGTTGAAATTCAATGGGATTTTTTTAATTCCTTTTTCTTTGGATTTTCAGAGGTGAAGATGAATGGAGAAGAGGAAACTGAGCAATTGATGGGTAATTTCAGTCTCAATTTTTCCCTTTGGTTAAAATTTAATGGTTTTATAATTTCTTTCTTTATTTTGATTCATGCATGTCGAGGGATTCAGAGTTTTTTTTATGTAAATAAAATACAAGCAAAAGGTTATTTATTCCAGAATTTCCTCGGTTTTTTCCTCTGTTATGCTCTTCGCTATCTTTGCTTTCTGACATTTTAATTCCTCGTCATTTTCTTTCCAAGGTTTCCTCACAGTTCTTCTTGAGAGAAAAATGCAAATGCCTCAGTGTGTTAGGTGAGATGTCATTTTCAGGTTCTGATGATAATTTTTCGTTTTTATGCAATGCATATGTTTATTGGGAGAGGATCCTCTCCAGTACTAAAAATCAGTGGAGAGGTCCACTGATCCTAGAGTCCCAATCTAATGGCTCATACAAAGCCACATCATACCCTTCATAATTCATTCAAAACTCAGTGTTTTAGCACTTGACACCGTTATCCACTATTTCCCATCCTCACCCTCCTCTGTGCTTCTGCCCTTTCTCTATGAAAAAAAAGTGGGATTCAATCTGTAAGAGCTGGCAGGGGAATTAGATCTTAGCGCAAAGGCTCTATTGCTTGGAGTTTTATAGGCCTCTTGTCCATTGCCAACAGCTTTGATTCCACCGCTTTCATCTCCAACTCAAGTTCAACACATATCCTGATATCCGAGAAAAACTACCTCGAACAACATCTGATAAGTGCTCGAGTCTCCGGCGAAGAAGGTTGAACCGTATTGGCAGGAAGGCAACAATGGGTTAAGCTTTTGCTACGGAAAACAAACCATTTCTTTGGTCCCTATCATATCGAGAATGAGAGCCCGTAGCCAATTTATTAATTTTTTAGATTTATATCTCCAATTTCTTGATAGGTCTTTACCTTCAAATTTGATGAGTGAATTGGCTTTGAAAAGGAACAAGGAGTACTTACAACTTACGAATCAAGATTTTTTTTCTTTTTTTGGAAATCAACATACTTGGAATTAACCGAGTAAAATTATCCAATTCTCTTCACCAGGAATTCTTCCCTTCCAAGATGGACTCGAAATACGCAGACCCAAAAAACTAGGAACAATCTTATAGTTTTCTTCTTTGTCTACAACTTGGAGAGGGGAAGAAAAAAAAAAGTAAGGTCGAGATTACACTTGGAGCAAGAAGTCGACACACCAGATAAGAAGGAGAAGGCTTCCATTGATGTAGGAGAAGGAGCTTGGACTGGTATTCAATGTTCATAAAAAAAAACCAGGACATTGAGAAAGGGCAGAAGCACAGAGGAGGATGGGGATGGGAAACGGTAGGTAACGGTGTCAAGTGCTAAAACACTGAGTTTTGAATGAATTATTAAGGGCGTGACATGGCTTTGTATGAGCCATTAGATTGGGACTCTAAGGTCAGTGGACCTCTCCACTGTTTTTTAGTAGTGGAGAGGATCCTCTCCCATGTTTATTACCAGCCTCATTCTCACTTGCAAGCATGAGCAAATACAGTTAATATTCCAACAACTACAATTGACTCCTTTACACCTAATTGAGTCAATATTGTTTTCTTTGAAAATAAAGCATGATCTAATTTTTTTTAATAATTATTTTCTGGTTTATGGATTTGTCTTCAATATTGTTTTCTTTGAAAAATTGCTTTTTTGGCTATGCGATTTCAGTAAATATTGTTGGTGTTTCACTACTAAAAAAGCAGGCAACAGTGACAGTCAAAATCCGTCACAAAACCATATTTGTGACAGATTATAGTTGTTGCTGAAACCCTCATCACTAAACACGTTTGTCACAAATCTGTCACAACTTAGTGACAGATATCCCGTTACTGATTCCACTAAATCTGTCACTGTTTGTTACATGCCCCGGCAGCTGCCCGGTTCTTTATTCCGTTACAAATTTTGAAATTGGTCACCAATTTCTGTCACTAAAACCTGTAACTAATTTTGTGTTCCCATTAGTTGTGTGCGTTACAAAATTTGTCACAACTAACGCTATTTGCCTCAACTTGGTTACTATTTTAAAGCATAAAAATATGAAGAAATATATTTAAAAAGCTGTAAATAAAGAAATAAACTCATTTTCTATAAATATTTTCAATTGTAACATTTTACAAGATTGTAGTGTTACATAGATTTCGACTATTACAACAGAACTAGTATTTGTACAAAGGGAAAGAAAAAATATGTGAAAAACTTGCTAAGTTCAACTATATATATGTAGATGGAAAATACATGTAAACAAAGCAAATATTAAATCATGTATTTTTATTATTAAAAATTAAGTCTAACAACCAGGCTCACTTCTTTCGCCTACATGAAAACTAGCAGGAAAACACCCAAAGACAAAGGCAGAAGTAGCTGGCTAGAATAATCAAAGACAGCAAGCTTAAGAAATAATAAGAGGATTCATAAAGAGATAGCACACCATTAGCAAGATTTGACAACAAGAACAACTTCTTAGATATTAACGACAATTTTACATGAAAGAAAATTACCCAGAACAGGAAACAAGTTGACTATTTAGACAGAATATTAGGATATACTAAAGCCAAAAATTCTACATGGAATAGAAATTTCTTGATGCCAAGGAAGAAAAATTACCTTATCCATGGCAATTACATCCGCCACTTTATTTTCTTGCATCATTAGGTGTAACAGATGGCACAACTTGGGTGAAAGCCTTGGCAATTGCATGGACAAGAAAAAGTTAGTACAAACTGATGCCAATGTAATTCATATAATTAAATTAGATATAGTATATGTGTCAAGAGGTAGCTTACACAAAGTGACAAGTGTCCTACGTTTGCTTCTTCCTTAGCCATCCAAGTGTTTCTTCATGGCAATTTTGATTCTAGCTAAGCAAGCATGGTAGACTATAATTTATAGCCCTTAATCAATGGGCTAAACAAGGTAGAATTGATAGAAAAATCAAACACTTCTCAAGCTACAATAAAAGTAGATTTAATTAATTAATTGCATTAATAGTATGTAATGAAGTAATTTACGAAAGATGAATTTATCATTTAAAACTGTCTATTACATAGTAAAGTAACTCACTTGTAGGAATGATCAACAATAGTTGGGGAGACAAATTAACTTGTAAGAGGACCGACTTTTTTTATCAACTCATAGGATTCAACACTCCACGCACAACTCTTAACACATACATACATCCTTGTTTCTCGACTAAATCAACATGCTTTGGGCTTTAACAATAAAATAACTATCACGTAGCTACCACATGGCATATCACTCATCACCAAACTACCACATGGCATCCCATCTTCATTAAATGACAAACTACACCTCTCCTCCCACATACATAAAATTATTTCCTATTAGTCTTGTCTAATATCATCTAATAATAATATTAGTACTAGTAGTATTACTTGTCCAAAAACGTGATCCTATTGGTTTTAGGGAAATGGACAATTTATTATAATACACGTTGATCCTTAATGGACAAACTATGATCCTTAATGCACAAATTTAAGGAGCATTTAAAGCAATAGTAACATAGATGCTTGCATACTCAACTCCTAATCACAACCTCCATACCTCCATTTGACCACAAAAAAGGAAAAACATAGTCTAGAAATGAATATGGAACCTGGATAGATAAATAAACTTAAAACACACAAGGCTTAAACAAATTTTCATTATTATTGACAAAAAGAAAATTACATAGAACAAGAAAAAGTTGACTATTTAGCCGGAATATTAGGAAATACTAAAGCCGAAATTTGACTATTTAGCCGGAATATTAGGAAATACTAAAGCCGAAATTCCACATGGCATAGATTCTTGATGCCAAGTTAGAAAAAATTACCTTAACGGTGACAATTGCATCTCCCATCATCAAGTGTAATAGATGGCACAAGAAAAGACTTTGCAATTGCAAAGACAAGAAAAAGTTAGCACAACTCTAGCCATTTTTTAAGATTGCAACAGAAAAGACAAATTGATGGCAATGTAATTCAAATAATTAAATTAGATATAATGTGTGTCAAGAGGTAGCTTACACCAAAGTCAGAAGTGTCCTAAAGAGGTATAACCCATCCAAGTGTTTCTTCATGGCAATATTGGTTCCAACTAAGCAAGCATGGTTAGGCTATGATAAATACGATAATATCCTTTTAAGGTAAACCCATGATATAAGTGCAATCATTCCAAGGAGGTCCATAGTTAATTATGTTTTAAACCTACTTAATTAGTAACACCCGTATGGAAAAGTTGAGCAAATTAACTAAGAATTCTAAAATCATTCTAAGAATATAAAATTAAATGGTGAAGAATATAGAAAACTTACATAAAAGTTCCAATGGCAAGCTCGATAAAGGTCTGTTACCAACAAAATTGTCAAAAAGAAGTAATTAAATTCAAGTTCCTGAAAAAATAAGTAAAAGAAAAAGAGTTACCCACCCTAAAGAAATTATAATAGAGAAATAGAAAACAAGAAAAGGTGCAAACTTTTGGAGTCAATATGAACACCATTCTCTAATTACACGCCCAAAAGTTTGAAAATCCAGATTTTGGTTTACAAACACACATAATCGACATGAGTAAGAATGGGCAAATGAATTTTGTTTTCAATTGGGGAAGGGTTGTTTGATTTCTAGGTTTCAAAACTCGATTTTGGGAGAGGGTAAAGGATTTGGCTATGGCAGTCTAAATAAATTAGGTGTGCTGCTCTCGGGCTGGGTAAAGGTGAGGCTAGCTGTTTGGGGAAAAGTAAATTTGGAGCATAACATCGGCTTGCTGCATGAGATCAAGGAGGCAGATGGCTTCGATGAGAAAGAAGCAAAAGCAGAACGAAAAAGGAGATGGAATTGAGCTGCCGACGGCAAGGTATGGAAGCAAGGTCGCCGGCGACACGGAGACAGGATGGGCGTGAGGTTTTTTGCTGGTCCGAGGCTGAGCGGCTGGAGGAAGGTAAATTTGGGAAAAAAGATGGATGAGCGTGTAAAAGGAAATCCTAGGTTAATCATATATATACCAAAAGAGTTGTGACGGTACTCTGTCACAACTCTGTTACTAAATATTTTGGTAAATTTTTATTTTCTATGTAAAAAAAAAGGCTTATTTTTTCCTATCCTTTTTTCTCCCACAATTTTCTATTACAATTTTAATTACAGATTATGTTGCAAATAAAAAAAAATTCTACTCCAAGGAGGAGTTGTAATGGAACTTCTGTTAATTTGTTACAATAAAAAAGGTCATCATATTCACCTTGACCGAACTTGCCTAGAAAAAATATTTGGTTACTATTCCGTCACTGAGTTTGTCACAACTACCTGTAACCGGCTTTTGTTACAGATTGTTTGTAACAACCCTTAGCGCCAAACATATTTTTCCCGCTCGAAAGATTATTGTAACCAACTTTGTAACAGAAAAGTGATTTGTTACAGTTCCTGTCACTAATTCTGTTACAATTCTGTGACAAACATATCTAGAACTCCTGTACCATCAATTCTGTAACAACTTTGTCACAAATCTGTCACTAAGGTTGAAATTTAGTAACAGAATTTTTGTGACAGAAAATTTCCTGTCACGGTTGCCTCATTTTCTAGTAGTGTTTTATAACCACTACTTTCGGCTAATATTTTCTTCCTTCTTCCATAGGGTTTGTAGATTGTAGGTTGTTAAAAGTTTTGGCCATTTTATCTGAGTTGACGTTCAACAAGTTTTGGCCCTTAAGTGAACTTCTACATCAGTAGCTTTTAGACATCTGAAAAAGCCAAGGAAGAACTCCAAGTCTTGCAAATGATCTTATTGACCATGATGTAGCTTTTCACTTTGAGTAAGTATATTTCTCTGCATTTGATTGGCACCGACTAGAAAATATCTAATTTTGACTGCATCAATCACTTAAGCAACTTATTATTGGTGCAATATTTATGAGTGTCTTTGTTAGAATTTTCATGTTGCCATTAAATATTGTATAAGTAGCTCTGTGAATGTATCATTTCAATTTTGACATTTTTTATTCATGGTTTCAATATTCTTTGATGAGTATTTCTGATATTCATGTGTGTTTGTCCTCCTTGAACGAACGACTCCATTAACCATGCTTTTATCTTATTCAAATTTGTCTCATTTTTGCAGCTCTGAAATGTAAACAAAAAGCAGCAGTCAAGATATGTAATGAGAGCTTTGAGCTGGACAATGGAGTTAAAGTGACTTTTCAAACAGTTTCATTCTTATTACAACAGAAAGAATTCATTAAGAAAAGTTTATGAAGGTTCATTCCTTAAAGACCAGAAAATGCAGGTTCATATCTTCAATTCCTTTCTATTATTTCAGTAGCTTTTCCATCAAGTTGGGAAATTTTTAGTACTAATTGTTTGTATGAGCGCATCAGATTATTTTTAATTTCATATTATTGTAGCAACGTGTAGCTTAAGTTGTCATTGATTAAAACTTGTATGTCTTCTGTTTCTTATATAAAGACTTCGGTTATATTCGTAGCTATGTATTATATTTTTAATTCATATTTCACCATTACAATATTTGATTTCCAGTTGTTTATTGTATTCAAATGTAGGTTAAATTCTATTGGGGGTAAACATGGATTTTTGCTGATTGTTTATATTTTCTTTGTTACTGTTTTATCCATATTGAAATTTCATATATATTAACTCTTTCATCTAATTTTTGCAGCGAAATCTGACTTGCAAGGCCATTTGATGAAGCTACCAGATTTCTCAATAATATGAAGACTCACCTTTCTCATCTTTCCAATGGTAATTAATTTGCTCATGCTCCATTTGTCTTCTTATAATATGTTTTGAATTGGTGCATTTCTTGATTTATCGTTAAGAAACATTAATTAAAGGCAAGCTGACCTCTAGTAACTTATTCTAGAAGAAGATTTTAAGCATGTCAATTTTTGTAAGGATCTTTTGGCTCATGTGCTTTATTTTCAGGAGATGGTCTTAAGATTCCAAGAATTGAGGGGCTTCATGCAAGGGTAATAATCTTTCTGTTTTTTAATATACTAAGGTTGATGAACCGTGAAAAAAAAAACAAGCTTAAATCCACTTGAAAACAACCTGCTGCAAAGATAGTTTTACTCCTTTGCCTAGTATCATGTTTAACATAACCAATTCAAAAAATTACTTGAAGAGGCTCACCTGAAGTTAGTTTTTGGTTACAGGATTTTGGATAGTTTCAAGATATTCTATGATTCACATAACCAATTCAAAGATTACTTGAAGATAAGTTTCACATCCTTTGGTTATATTGTTTCTGCTGAGTAGGTGTTTGTTTTTATGTTTGAATGAAATATTGCTTCATTCATTTAGCTATTATCAATGTTGGAAATTAAATCAGATAGCCATAGTGCCTTGCTTGATTCTCCTTATAACTGAACTCCTCAATTCTTTTTCCCCGTTGAGCTGTGGTCGAAACTTGAAACATCTTGCTGTAAGCATGTAAATCTATGTAGGTGACCATGTTGCAATTGTATGGTTTTTTTATATAGTTTTCCTGTTGTCTTTGTCTTAGCTTGGTTCCTTTTGTTGCGTATCTACTGCGATTCTCTCTCAATGCCTAATTGATTACTGCTTTCTTTATTTATGAGTTCATGATGAATACTCATGCTTGTCTTTTTTATTGTGAGGAGAGCAGCTAATATATATCTCTATTTTGATGATTGCTAATTTTAATGTCCATGATTGATTGGTGAAGGCTAATTGCTTTGTTTAAACCAATCATATTGGATTTATTGTAGTCCTGACATTATATTACATTCATTGAATGTGCATATAGAAGGCCTTGCTATTGTTATGTTCAACCTTGCAATCTTTTACAAGACTTCGCATACGAGGAGTTCATTGCTAAAAAAGGTTAGACTCTGTTTTTGCATATATATATTTTTTAATATTGCAATATGTGAAATTTGATTTAGAGCTTCTTAGATGTTAACTTTAAGTTTATGTTTCTCTATGTTCTAATGCTTGTATGTTCATTGTGTATAAAGGAAGTCAAATCTGATACTTCTTAGACGACTGATTTGTTTGTCAGGTATGTTAAGAACATTTATCACTGCAATCTCTTATCATTTTGTTCTCTAAACAATAGCATGTCAAGACATGACTTTGCATAAAGCAATCTCTTGCATTCTTTAAAGTTACAACTTAAATGATTGATGAAGAGTGTAGGGACACAAAATTCACTTGACAAACAAATTTGTCCTCTTAAAAGTATCAAATCAGATGTCACTTTCTTCTTACTAATAGTTTTTTTTATCACTGAGCGGTAATAGTTTTGGTTTTGTTATTTCTATGTAACATAATTAATCTGATCATGATTTGAACCAGAAAAATTCTAAGCAGGACTTGACACCATTGTTCCGGCTGGATCGGAGTATGGGAGTAATGGCTCCCGAGATTGGGCTACTAAACTACCATTAACATCATCCTCAGGGAACAAGTGCTCCTATGAGCTTTTCTACATCTAGCTTTGCCAGGCTATAGAAGTGGGAGATAAGCCAAGTTGATGCTTATTACTTGGGAAACAACTTTAACTGAGAGCACTGATGCAAATAGCAGGAAAAATGAAAGAAAACGGAGATTATGAGAGAGTTGAGGCTTTCTTTAACTTTCTTTTATGTATTTGTCAACAATGTTATATATAAGCCCAAGGAACTACCTTTTCACATATCATTTTCTATCAAATATTCTCCTTTTTTATATGCTTTTCATCTTTGGATTTATTTCTTTTACTTTCAAAACCATTGTGATTCAACCAAAGATTATTTGAGGGTAATCAAGTAAAAAGTAATCAAGTGAGCAATTAAATGGATTAAAAAGTAATCAAGTGAGCAATTAAATGGATTGAGTGAGCCTGTAAAGCTAAGAGCCAAAGATTATTTGCTCTAGGTAGTGAGGTTTTGTTGCAACTTGCAAGAATCATCATCAGCCAGCGCAAGCAGCATTGTCCGAGGTGAAGAAAAATCAGAGCTGCCACCCATAGTAGAGCACAGGCAGCTCACTAGTATTATATAATAATATAATAATCAGAGACCCATTTACTGGATTGCTTTGGAAAATTTGCAAAGCCAAGGACTTTGGTGGAATCGGTTTCAGAGATATGGAGTACTTTAACCAGGCTTTACTAGCGAAACAGGGTTGGAGGTTGCTTCATTATCCAAATAGTCTTATCGTTCGGGTTATTAAGGCCCATTATTTTCCGATAACCACTTTTTTAGAGGCCAAGGAGAGTTGGCTGCCATCTTTCACTTGGCGGAGTATTTTAAGGGGTCGTGACTTGTTTCAATATGGACTTCGATGGACGATTGGTAATCGTAGGTCAGTTCGAGTTCTTCAAGACTAGTGGGTAGCAAAGCTTCCAAGTTTCACTCCACTTTTGGGTCAAGGGAAAATTTTGGATGATCTTCTAGTAGTTGATCTTATGAATGAAAATGGTGTTAGTTGGGATGATGACCTTATTCGGAGTATATTTGCAGAAGAAGAGGCAGAGGCAATTGTTCAGATTCCATTGAGTTACAGATTAAGGCATGACATGTTAGTATGGAATTTTGATAATAAGGGAATTTATTTGGTTAAGAGCGGATATAGAGGAAGTTCATGATGATAAAATTGAAGTTGAGGCGGAGGATTTCGAGGAAGTTCATGATGATAAAACTTATCTTCACTGTATCTGGAATGCGGATGTTCCTCCTAAAGTACATGTTTTTGTGTGGAGATTATTCCATCAAGCCCTTCCTGGTATGGAATCTTTACATGCTAGATATATGGAGGTTGATAGACTTTGCTTCAGGTGTAAACAAGAGAACGAATCGGTGGCTCACGCCATTCGTCTTTGTCCATTTGCAGTAGAGGTTTGGTCTCACATTTGGAATTTTTCATTAATGATGAGTTAAACCTATTTACAGATTTCCGGGATCCTGATGATGCGAACCTTGATCAAAATACAGAATGGTTTCGCCTTAACCTTTTTACTGCTTAGGCTATCTGAATTGCGAGAAATTGTTTGAGGAGAAGTTTTCACGGCACATTGACACTGCTTCTTTTGCATTTAAATACTCCAAGAAATTTTCCAGATGCAAGAGAGATACTCCCCCTTGTTGGAAACCACCTTCTACAAACACCATCAAAGTCAAGTTCTTATTTGTTCTTCTTGTTTTCCTTATTTCACTTGTATGAAAAAGTGAAGAACCATGGAGAACTTCCAGAGAATTTTTCAGAGAAAAAGCGCAGGGCTTAGTTTTTAGCGTGTTGAAGCTAGTTTTGATGTGTGTTGATGTGTTGAAACAAGGGGAGGTCCCTATTTATAGGGGGCAGCACGGACTTGGAGAAGTGGGTCGACAACTTGTCACTACTTAGTCAACAAGTATTTCGATTCATCCAACTACATTATCTTACTGACTTCCTTCTTTAACGATCAGGGAAACTTCCAGGAAATTGCTACTCTGACTCGACATGCCTTCCAACGCCACTCACGATATGAAACTACACTATGAGACGATCGTCATACGATTTCTAGATATCTAACCTGCCTTGCGTATTTACGCGTGACCTGGGCTTCATTTGTGCTGCGCGATGTAACGAATTTGGCGTAGAAGCAGCCAAAACATGCCTGACTTTGACCTTGAACCATTAAGCCACAAAAGTATCAATAACTTAACTAAACTTATCCTATGGTTCGAAAATAATAAAGATCAATCAAGAAAATGGCTTAAACAGGGGCAGAAAGCCAATTATCCTTAATTGAAAGACTTGTAAAAGTTACCAAAAATGATCAAATAAGCTAAGGCACAAAAATGACTATACATTAACCACTATATGACGTTATGAACATGGCTTCATTCAAATGATGCCATGTCGTGCTTGAATTTGACCTTTTCTGAGCTCGTGTCCTTAATTGAAAACCGTGAAAAAGTTACAAACTGGTCAGATTAAGCCAAGATTTCACCAGGAGTGTGTTATTAGCCTAAGGAGACATTGTGAAGGGTCTTGGTCGAAATTGCCATGCTCTACTTAGTGAAATTGGCTTTGCTCCCCAAATTGTCCTTAATTGAACAATATAGAAAAGTTGATATCTGACTACACTTGGAGGTCGTGCAACACATGGTATGGGCGACGATGTCAGATATGCCGCATATCTTAAGTTAGATATTGCATCTCATGTTACTTCACGTAGTATGATATGATCGTCGTATAAGAATTAAATCTCTATTGAATCTGAAGGTCGTACAACATGATTTGAATTCTTATCTGACCATGTCTACTTCTTTTGACAATATTAATAATAATTATGAAAATAATTTTTATTTAATTAATTTCCTTACTGCGCCTGAAGGTCGTGCTTAATATGGATAAAACAAGGAACCTGACCAAGTTAGCCAAACCATATTTGACTTTAAAATTCCACCATCATCACATATAATGCTTCATCACCGAAATATATGTTCACAAGAATGTTGCTACATGACCCTCCAATTTGACCCTCCACTTGTCCCTCCTGACGTATCATTAGAAAGCTTACCATAATTTCTAAAACCCTATTCAATAATAGTCTAAAATCAAAAGATTTACCCTGTAAACTCTCCATATTTATAACTAGGGGCTAAACCTGTATTTAATTTGTTACCTTAATTAATAGGAGGGTCAAGTTGGAAGGACAATTTGGAGGGTCAAATAGAATTTTCCAATATGCTAAAATCCTATATTTACGGCATATTAGCCTTCAATTTAGAAACCAAAGCCAAATTGATTGTGCCATTAAACTTTGCATGAGAGTAGGGCACCCTTTAAGTTAACTTTGATTTGACTCAAAATTAAATTACAAGGAATTCTCCAAGTAATTTTCAAGGGTGGTTAGCAGTTTGGGTCAGGTCAAGTTGTCACAATTTACTTAATTATTTAAATTGTAAATTAGGGTATATACAGAAGGTGCTGCATTGAGCATTATCCGAAAGATCAATTCATAATCTTTTGACTTCTCTCCTATTGGGACCTATGTGGAAAGAAGCAAAGAGCCTGAAAGTTTTTTTTTTTTTGAGTGGTACAAGTGAAATCTCATTACAATCAGAATAAATCTCTATATGCCCAAATATCTAAATGAGAATCCAACCCAAACTAAGAAATTAGTTTAAATAACCTACCTACCAAACTAACATACAAACAAACAAATAAATAATCTAAACTCACATTCCGTGAGACTTGAACCCAGGACCTCACAGTCCAGGCACTGTGCACTCACTAGTTGAACTAACAACTCGGGTGCAAGAGCCTGAAAGTATTATTTAATAGTTG
The DNA here is from genome assembly GCA_001974805.1 of Corchorus capsularis. Lineage (NCBI taxonomy): Eukaryota > Viridiplantae > Streptophyta > Magnoliopsida > Malvales > Malvaceae > Corchorus > Corchorus capsularis. The sequence goes on from AWWV01010987.1 coordinate 14,038, forward strand.
TATTGTGCAGCATATTGGCAGAAACAGCAGCATGGTTGCTTATGATTTAGCTAAGCATGGTTTATTATTAGATGATGAGATTTTATAAATTGAGGACATATCGTCTTGTGTTGGAGTTCACATGTGAGTGTCGCATCCCACATCACAAAGGGATGGACTGTAAAAGTGGCATATATACCTGAAAGATCCAAGAACACATAGGCTTAAGCTTTTGGGTTCAGATTGGTATCCGACAGGTATATATGAGCCACACTGTTGGGCCTCGTAACGACGAGACCGAGTTGCTCTCTCTCTCTCTTACAAATCGTATCAGGGCTAGGTTCGATTGGAGTTCAGTGGTGCGAATGTGTTTAAAAAAAATCTGTATGGTATTTCAGGAGAAAAGAAAAAAAACAATTGGGTGCACAGATGGTGCAAGGTGTGGTTAAGTGTGAACAAGTCCAAAAAGAACGGGCCACTTAACTGGTTATCCAAGAAATATCGGGTTAGCCGCACGGGGGAGAGCTGCCACATGTGAACGGGGGAGTTTGTCGAAGTTCACATGTGAGTGTCGCATCCCACATCACAAAGAGATGAACTGTAAAAGTGACATATATACCCAAAAGATCGAAGAATACATAGACTTAAGCTTTTGAGTTAAGATTTATATCCTACAAGTATATATGAGTCACACTGTTGGGTTTCGTAACGACGAGACCAAGTTGATATCTCTCCTATACCTTGTTTGTATGATTCCTTGAGGACTGATTGTAATTTCTCATTATCTTAATGAATATTCCGCTTTGATCTAAAAAAAATATATATAATCGATAATAAACCTAATTATGCCTTTTTATTAAAAAAAAAAGCACTTTTACCAAAAATAGTGTAAAAAGTGTAAAGATGATTTCAAATGGTTAAAGAAGGTACCGGGAATCGAAACTTTTAGGTTGGTCAACTTGTCAACTTGTGCAACTTTCGTATAGTGGCCCCAATTAGGCAAGTCCTTTAAATTCAACAGTCTAAGATATGTATTTCAAAAAAAAAACAGTCTAAGATATGAGGCAGATAATTTGGACAACTCTTTTAAAGACAAAAGAATCCATAAACCAAGTCAAATCTCAACTCTCTCAGTATTATAATTCCCTCCACAATACATCCCTCCACTTGTATTATATATATGGCAAATTATACAATACAGCAGTGATGGAGTTTAGAAAACTACATAAGCGGGTCCTGAAGGGTGACATGTGTCCCTTAGGGACTAGATTGAAATATTTAAAACTTAATTAATTCAAAAAATGAACATGTGTCAACTCCACAAGCCGCTTGTGGAGTCCAAAATTTACACCGCCGGTGTATTATATAATCACCCTATATATATATATAAATTCATAGCAATCTATATTTATCTTCTTTCCTCCGCCATCTCTCTCTCCTCCCAAAGCATCAAAGATCCCCAAATGAATCGAATCCATTTGTTTAATCGTACTTCTTCAACTCTCTTCTTCCCAGTGATAAACTTTGTCTTGTTCAGTTTCTTTTTCCTCTTAAGGAAATCATTAGCTGTAGACGAGAACTTTACAATCTGCAGCGTGCCCAGAAGTTGTGGAAGGCAAAGCATAAAGTTCCCATTCTTCTTCGAAAATGAAGAACAAGACTTTCGATGTGGGTACCCTGGATTCAACATCTCCTGCAGAAACAACACTGACCCAATTCTGCGCTTGCCTGATGGCGACTATAAAATCCATGATATCTCTTATCAGACCCAATCTTTTCACGTCTCAAAAGCTGTTCCTTTCGATTGCAGCCACTCAATCACTAACATATCCATTCCTCAAGACAGGCTTGTTCTCCCCCCAAACCAAAAAAAAGTATTTGTGCTCTTCAATTGCAACTTAACCTTACAATCGACCTGGGGACTTTCACAGTACAAGCTTAATTGTAGTGGTGGAGATGAAAGTAATGCAACGTTGGCACTGTTTGATGATGACCCTTTGCTGGATTTTGCTTCAGAGAATTGTAAAGAAACAGTTGTGGCGCCTGTGGGTTTCCATGAGGGAGAGAAAGGGGGCGTCGAAGAGATGGTGAATAGAGGGTTTAAGTTGAATTGGATAGCCAGCAACTGTAGCATTTGTGAGGGGACTGGTGGCCATTGTGGATTTGATTACAGCACTTACCATTTCAAGTGCTTTTGCCCTGATAGGCCTCACGCTTGGCACTGTGCTCCTGGTAAGTTTATTCATCTCTTTTTTTCCCCTTTTCTGTTAATGCATAGTAGTTTGAACAATTCTTAAGAAGAGAGGTTTTTTGGGGAATTCTGTATCTTCTTTACGGGCCATGCTCTGTTCATTGCCCAGAAAGGGTAAAGTTCTTTTCTGGGTTTTTAAGCCGTACTCGATAGGTGGATCCCACATGGATAAAGTTTGAATTTCTTTCTAGATGTCGGATAAGAAAGTATAATTGCTAGGACTTGACATGAATCTAAGTACTTAGCTCCAATTAGCATTATTACTATGCAGTTAGGCATTTAGTTCCAAGTCTTGTTTTTATCATTTTGGTTTACCCAAGTCTCTAGCCTTCTTTTTCCATAATTCTCGGAAATTTGGAGGAAGTCCTTCCTTTCTGGATTGCTTGAATGGGAACAACTTGTTCCGACTAATTGCAAATAATGATTCTTTTGTTGAGTTCTCTCTCTAGTGGTCAATTTAGGAAAAAGTTTGTTGAATTAGGACTTTAATGTTTAGACCTTTCAATCTCAAACGGTCATTTTGCCAGATTATGTGATGCTACAGCTAACCCATTGTTGGATTGTAATCCCGTCCAACTCAAGATTCAAGAATGCCTAAAATGGCCATAGAGCTAAAGATTTTGAATAGCGCCCCATTTCGACATAAGATTAATCCCAAGCTGAAATTTGGTCTTTGGAGTGACATAGATTGGGTACTAGTGACTGAAGAAACTCTAGTTTGTTGGTTAAGTTTTACAGCTTGTCTTGTACAGATGTATTCCCTTTCATTTCATGGCAAACAAATGGAGTAAAGTTTTTGCCCCCATGTGAGAAAATACTGTTTGATTGAATAGGGGTTTAAATGCTTCAGAGTTGAAAACTTTATATGACTCAACGGGATGCAGCTGACTGACTAATGGCTGATGGCAATTTGTCCAGAAATTGCTTCCTTCAAGAGTTTCAACTTTGAACTCTGAATACTTGGAAAATGACATTAGGAGGGGAGTAAAATGACGGGTTTTAAATATAGACAGCAAACTTCTAAATTGGAAAAAAAAAAAAAAACAAAACAAAACAAAACTTTTATCCTTTTTCTCAATTGGCCAAGTTTCCTTCAGATTAGAATAGCTCCTCCAACTGCTCCTGCGAGATGTAGTTAAGGTGCTTATAAATGCATCAGTCTTGGACCTTGTCAAAGGGTTTTGCCAATTGTTTAAGCATTTAATTCTGCTTTCCTAAGAAACCCCACAATCCTCTTTCTTTTTTTTTTCTTTCTAAATTATTATAATAATTAATGATGATGAAGAATTTTGACTTGACTCTAAAATGATTTTCGTAGGAGATTATTACCCCATATATGTGCTACTTTCTCGGGGATTTTTTTTTTTGCCCCAATAGACTACTAGTTGATGAAATTGATATAAACTAATAAACTAGTTGTATTTAATAATGAAAGGTCGGTAAGGGATTTATAAGTATTTCCCTGCATCATTTTCACATTGCAATTTGATAGAAATAAGATGATGCATGATATATGCAATTAAAAATTAAATAAAAAATAAGGCAATATTATTACTACTAATAACATTAGAAATAGGGAAGGAGAAGTTGACCAACGAAAATCCTGCAACTATGAACCATAAGCCACTTTCATGTATGCACTAAAGCAAATTATCTGAAGCTTCCCACTTTACTTAAGAAAACTTATAAAATAAAACATGATTAGTATGATCTTTTGTTCTTCTGGCTTTCATCTTTATCTTTTTACTGTTCATTTTTTTACAGAGGACAATCATTTGCATTTAGCTTCTGTTCTGCAAACAGATATACTAGTTCTTGCAAGTAAAAAACCCAGGATAAAATATCATTTCTTCAATAATATTTTATAAATTCGAACAAACACAGCAAAACCAAGTCAAATTAGAAAAACCAATTTTGAATTGTCAAATGTTGAAACTAGGTTTCAATGTCTGCTATCCTGTTTCTTTTAAGTGTATGTTAACCAGTTTTTCAAAATGGGTTTGTATTGCTTGCAAAAATATCCTTCTATAGTTTGATTGAAATTGAAATCATAATCATCATCCATTGGGAAGAGTCAATTGTGGCATAAGAACTAAAATATGAAGCTTGCAAACCTAGAAGCTTTGGTGGTACTAGTAGTGGTATTAGTGTGGACAAAATCTATTCTTTTCATAATTTCAGTCCCTACCTTGCCGATCTCTTTTTCTTTTACAATGGCATAGACTCCTCTACAGTTAACTATACAACGAAAAGGATCAAATGTCCGGATAAGTCTTATGTTGCATAAGTCCATGGGGTTGAGGACTTGAACTGGGAAGTTTAATTGCTTTCTTTAAACTTTCCTCCCTTCTCAGAGAAAAGTAGGACTAGACATCATATCCAAGGGAAGATCAAGAAACTTTTTATGGATATTTTTTCCTGTTTTTCTCTTAAAACATCTGCCTCAAATCTACAATCTAAGCTAACAATGTCTTTTGTAGTGAATTTGTGTTTTCGATAAAAAAAAAAATAATTTGTGTTTGTTATCTAAAGAGTAGTTTAACTTTTAGAGGAAACTTTTCAAATGCAATCAGCCTAGACTCCTTGTTCAAAGGGTTAATCATACTCTCAATTTCTTGTGTTTTCCTTAAGACTCAGATCTGGAATATAAAAATCCTAGGAAAACAGAGATTCTTCGAAATTGGCTCTCTTCAATCTCAACTTTAAAGTCATCTTGGAATGGAGAAATTTTCAGGCTAACAGTAACCCATTGAAAAAGCAAGTTTGAAAATTCAAGTAGTTAGCTAGAAATCAACGTTATTTTCAAAAAGATCAGTGTCTTTTCTTCTAATTCTCTGCCCCGTCAATGGGTGTTAACCACATTTTGATTCTGGCATAGCCCACAGTGGGAAACTTTGAAGACAACCAGGAGTTCCTCAAAGCTTCTTTTTTTCTTCTCTCTAACCCGTCGGCTACTTCCAATCACAAAGGCCAATCGTTATTGCAGGTACTAAAAGAGAAATTCAAGGAAATTATGGTATAAAATTCAGTTTGCTTCTTCATCCACATTCCACATCGTAGACTTGGCTGCTTCTTTATGGGCCGCGCGCGATTCTTCTTTTCTCTCTTTCAAACTGAACCTTGTAGAATATCGTTTTTGTATATTAATATTGTATTCTTTAGTTTAATCTAACTGCTAAGAGCCAGATGAATGACCCAAGACTTTTCAAAATTTTCAGTTATGGTCTTCGCTCTTCACTTTCCCAGACGTTTCAAACAAGCTGCAAGTAAATTTTCATACTAAAATGTCCCTTTTGAATGTTACTAACCCTTGGCTTAGAAATTTTTTTTTTTGTTGGTTGGTTTTTGCTAGGAGTATTACTTTTTCGCTCATAAGTTGTTTCTAGTGCTGGTCAGCAAAGAGGAAATTGACAAACATTTGCACACTAAGTCAAGCTACAGGCCGAACCAAATCACACGTATAACATTGCATGCCATGGATACCCTACTTTCCTTGACCCTTGTAGTTCAATCCATTTTCGTCAAGTCAACTTTTCACGTTTTCCAATTCCCCAAGTCTAACTGGTGTTTTTAAGGAATATTTATATTTATTAGAAGCTGAAACAAAACCTGAACCTGCAAGAACAAACGAAGGGGTTTGTTTTGGTAATTTATTTGTTTGGGCTCAAGTTAAAGAATTTGGCTCTGTTTCTGTCCTCGAGTTTTGAGTCTTCCTATGGCTTCAATATTCTTCTTAGTTTTGAATTTGATTCTTGTCTTCCAAATTGTGTTACTTCACTCGGCTGAAGTAAAAGATGGAAACGGTCACCTCCGAGATTGCCCCCATGTCTTCCAATTCTTATGCGGGGAAGTTGGTGAGATTAGTTTCCCTTATACTAGGAAGGATCACGCTGAGTGTGGGTTGATTGTAGTAGATGGTTGTGGTGAGAAATTTCCGAAGGTTCAGCTAGAAAAAGGAGGGAGATGGTATCATCTTATTTCAATCTCCCAAGATGACGCCATGACCATTTATGACCAAGAGCTTGACAATCAATTACAAACTAAGGATTGTGAATCCTTGAAGAATTTGAGGCTTCCCAATCTTCCATATGTCTCCTTTGAAATCCCTTACAACCAAACCTTGTGTAAATGCAATAGTCCTTTGAATACTAGCTTTCCAAAAGAATTCAGATGCCAAGTGTGCAAGAATTCTACTATATACTATAATCCAGGGCCACCAGACAAAATTATGAACGAAGGATTGTCAAACCTCTGTCTGTAATTGCACAATTATTCAGCTCCCTTTTACCAATCCTTCACCTGACCCGAAGTCTAATCCCCACTATAAGGTTTCCTTGTTTGAATTATTAACTCCCAACATCTCCTTAGAAGTTGGTGTATCTCCTCAATGTTGGAAGTGTCATTTCAGGGGAGGTCAACGTCTTATTAACAAGTTGCACAAATTTCAGTGTAGCAAAGGTATCTGTGAATTTTTCTTTTCTCTGCTTCAGGTTGTTATTTCATGCCACAAAGAATCCAGTGGCTTATGCTAGAGATGTTTATGAGAGGCATAAAATAGTTTTCTTGCCTGCAGTAAAATTTCTAATAAAAAAATGGTTGACTTATCATAACATAGTGCACCTGAGCTGCCCTCCTGGGAAAAAACTGACTTTGTAAGTTGAATCAATTGCAGCGAGCAAACAATTGGGATTGAAGCTGGGTCTAGGTAATCTCTCTCTTCCTCTCTCTCTCTGCATCTCAAGTAACTGTATATACAGTAAAAGATTGATAAAAACAATTTCTTTGCACTGGTTCTAGTTCCCGTGAATCCAAAATTGACCATCCCTTTTTATGCTGTAGGATTAGGATTACCGGCCACTCTAGCAATACTGATCTTGTCTATCTTTCTCATCCGGCGTCAATACAAACAAAAATATGCATCCTCTTCGAACTTCTTCAGAGGAAACGCTGCATCGGATCCCTCTTCAAGATCAGATCTGGAAAGCAGCAGTAGCGTGTGCTTAGGGCTCCCCATCTTCTCCTATGGTGAGCTTCTTGAAGCCACAAATAACTTTGACGATGAGAAGGAACTTGGAGATGGAGGTTTTGGGACCGTATACTTTGGTAAGAGAATAAACCGCAATACTTTTACCATTGCAATTAAATCACCTACAGAAATGACAATAGTATTGAGTATAAAAGCTGCAAACAACTAAAAGCTTATGAATGGATTCTCTTTTGTATGAACCAGGGAAACTTCGAGATGGACGAGAAGTTGCAATCAAGCGACTATACCAGCACAATTATAGACGCCTAGAACAGTTCATTAATGAAGTTGAAATCTTGACCCGCTTGCGCCACAAAAATCTGGTCTCTCTCTATGGTTGCACTTCACGCCGCAGCCGGGAACTGCTCCTTGTTTATGAATATATTCCCAATGGCACCGTTGCTGATCATCTCCATGGTGATCTTGCGCAGTCTGGGTCACTCGCATGGCGCGTTCGTATGAGCATTGCCATAGAAACTGCAAGTGCATTAGCTTATCTCCATGCCTCTGATATCATACACCGTGATGTTAAAACTAACAACATTCTCCTGGATAATAATTTCTCTGTCAAAGTAGCAGATTTCGGGCTTTCACGGTTGTTCCCCAATGATGTTACCCACGTCTCGACTGCTCCACAAGGGACCCCTGGCTATGTTGATCCAGAATATCACCAATGTTACCAGCTTACCGAAAAGAGTGATGTTTATAGCTTTGGAGTTGTTCTTATTGAGCTCATATCGTCAATGCCTGCTGTCGATATCACCAGGCATAGGCATGAGATTAATTTGGCCAATTTAGCTATAAACAAGATTCAAAAGTGTGCATTCGATGAGTTGATTGACCCTAATATTGGGTATAAATCAGATGTAGAAGTTACAAGGATGACAACTTCAGTTGCAGAGCTGGCTTTTCGATGTTTGCAACAAGAGAAAGAAATGCGTCCCTCAATGGAAGAGGTTTTGCAGGAACTACAAAGAATACAAAGTGAAGATCACAAGCTTGAGAATGAACACAAGGCGGAACAGACAGACACCGAGATGCCAAGGAGTGTACAGCCGCCTTCATCACCACAAAATGGCGATCAGATTGCGCTGTTGAAGAACATCCGGCCACCACCTTCACCAATTTCCGTGACAGAAAAATGGGTTAGCCAAACTAGTACACCTAATACCAGTGGATTATAAGTTTCTTCACTGTATGCATAACAAATCTCATTGCCACCTGCAAAAAGAGGGTACAAAAATTTTCATAGTTCTCATCTGCTTTTCTTGAGGGAATGTACATAGTATTTGGAGCAATCATTAAAATATACTATAATGTTCATATTCTTCACCTAATATTTTTTTTGCCATTAAGCAAAGCTACTTAGAAATAAATGACCCCCAAATATTAATTGCAGGGGTGTAATCGAGTCGAGCCGAATCGAGTAGTGAGCTACTCGAGCTCGAGCTAGACACAAAAAACTGAGCTCGATACTCGACTCGAGCTTGACCGAGTTTTGATTATCGAGTTCGAGCTCGGCTCGAATCGAGTATCGAGCTACTCGAGCTCGGCTCGACAAGTTTGATACTTAGTAAAAAAATTCAAAAAAAATTATTTTTAGCTGAAATTCGAGCTCGAGCTCGAATTCGATACCGAGTTCGAGCTCAAGCTCGACAGGTATATATAGCTAATTTTTTAATTAAATAAATAATATTATGTATATATATATTTGTATCGAGTAGCTCGACGAGTATCGAATCAAGCATCATTGAGCTCGAGTTCGGCTCGATTCGATACTCGAGCTACTCAAGCTCGAGCTCGGCTCGACAATGACTGAGTCGAATTCGAATTTTCTCCGAGTCGAGCTCGAGTAGCTTGCGAATAGTGCTGTATCACTTACACCCCTAGGTATCACTGAAGTGCATTTCATTTCATAAAATTCCATTCTCTCTTTTTTTTCTTTTTGGTAGGAATAAAATTCCGCCTGATGCTTTGGTGGTCAAGTTGAACACGGATGGTGCATCATGTGGGAATCCTGGTATAGCTGGAGCAGGAGGGTTGATCCGAAATGCAGCAGGAGCATGGCTTGTTGGATTCGCAGCCCACCTTGGTGTATGCTCAAACATAGTGGCTGAACTCCAAGCTTTACGTTTGGGTCTTTGTTTGGCGTGGGATGAGGGCTTTCGAGAAGTTCAATGTGAAGTGTAGGGGTGTAAGCGAGACAGGACTATTCGCAAGCTACTCGGGCTTGACTCGAAGAAAATTCGAATTCGACTCGGGTACTGTCGGGTCGAGCTCGAGCTCGGGTAGCTCGGATAGTTAATCGAGCCGAGCTCGAGCTTTTCAGTACTTGACCCGAAGCTCGTCGGGTAGCTCGGTAATATTTATATATATATTTTATATCAATTATTTAATTACCCTTATACCCTTACTTAACATCCCATATTTCAATATACCTAACCTTAAAGCCCTAATTTCCTCCTCCCCTTTCCTTTCTAGATCTACTCATTCTCTCCGCCCCCTCTGCCCGCCTCCCTCCTTCCTTTCTAAAATTCCAACAGCATTGATGGCTTGTCCCTCCGCCTATCTCCTTTATTTTGAACGGCAATGACGGCTCCCCCTCTAATGGTATGTCTTTCTTTCTTTTCTCCTTTTCATTTATTTGTTCGTTTTATATCAGCTCCCACTTTATGACGAGTTGTTGTCTTGTTTTTGAGTGAAAATACTTACAGATCTGAGTTGTTTTTATTTGTTTTAGAGTTTTTAGTATAAGCGATGATGTCTCAAACTCGATTGAATTTAGCTTGGGTAGCTCGATACCCATCTCGAGTCGAGCTCGAGTCCCATAATTAGAGCTCGGTCGAGCTCGAGCCGAGTATCGAGCTTGAGCTCGGGTATCTCATTATTCGACTCGGCTCGACTCGATTACACCCCTAGTGAAGTGGATGCTAAGGTTGTGCTAGACTTGATTAAAGAAGCAGATATTGCCTTCCATCCTCTTGGTGCTCTCATTGCAGACATTCGAGATCTTCTCCGTCGGGATTGGAGCTGCTCTTGCCATCACACTTTGAGGGAGGGTAATTTCAGTGTTGATAGGTTTTCTAAGCTTGGGTGTAATATTGATGATGACTATGTTGTTTATCGTTCTCCGCCTCAGGAAGTGTTGGCTGTCTTTCAAGCTGACATGAGGGGAGTTGCTTACCCTAGAAGGTTTAAGATAATGTAGTTTTTTAGCTTTCTGGTTAAAAAAAAAAGAATAAAATTCCATTCTCAACTCTATATTTGGACAGACGATAGAAAATGACAATAACTACAGATATGAAAGCTTTGTTCTTAATCATTCTCCAAAGTATAGAAGAATGCGGCAGGAACAAGCATGGTATATGCTAGAATTATGATTATATAACACATGTATAATGGCAAGTTCTAAATTCAACAACACCGTCACACCATCGAACATGAGAACGGAAAAGAACAGGGGCAGACCCAGGATTCTTGTTTTGGGGGGCGATATAATCAAATACAATAATATAAAAAAAAATTAACAATGATTACAATCGAAGAATGTTAATGCCATAAATTTAATATATAAGTACTGAAATTGTTATAATATAAGGATTATTTTGTAAAATATTGTAGGGGCTAAATAAAAAATTCCTCATTTCACATTGAAATTCATGTCTTTAAAGATAATTTCAACAATTGGGGGGCCAAATATAAAATTTTCTCATTTTGCATGAAAACTTATAAGGACTAAATGAAAATTTTACCAACTTAGGGGGTGGCATGGCCCCTGCCTGCTCCCCCTTAAGTACGCCCCTGAAAAGAAGCACAATGATTGAAACTTGTGACTAAATTTGATGTTAAGTTTATATACTCCCTCTGTTCCTTTTTAATTGTCCCTTTTAACCGATTTATTTCTTTAAGAAAAGTAGTTGATTTCAGTTAGTTTCCTAAATTCTATTACAATTTCACTTAATCTTCCTATAATACCCATAAGCCATTGCTTTTCTCTAATTAAATGCATGTTTGACATTTTAATTAAACTCATGTTTCAAGGAAGGTATTTATGGAAAAGAAATATGAGGGACAATTAAAAAAGAATAAGGGAGAGAGACAATTAAAAAGGAACAGAGGGAGTATTTTTTTTTTTTGATACTGAGGAAATTTAAGTTAATACTTAAATTTTAAAAGTGATTTATTTGGAATATCGAGATTACTGCTAACGTAATGAAAGTGGTCCACCTAGTAATTTTTCGTCCACTATTAGTAATTGTTATGCATAGGTGAATATGATATATGTGCAGGTTTGCAGATGACAAGAAATTCCATTGGATATAAATAATGAATGGGAAATTATTATGTTTAAAATAAAATGTTTTTCCACTCCCAAGTAGAAACTCTTAAAATGTGATGGTATATTAATGGGTTCCTCTCCTTTCATTGAAGGAAAGGCCAATATGGACTTTTCAAGATCTCAGTCCAACAAAGACACGACAGCATTTCCCAAAACGACTATATCTTTTCCATTTCAAGTTTTCCACAGTTCAATGATTTTGGAATTTTCTTGGAAAATGCACCCACACTTTGCACTTTTCTCACCCTTCAATCCTTCCTTTCAGCTCTTCCAAGAGAAAAGAAAATTCCATTCAAAGACTTTAACTTTTGAAAATTGTAGAAAAGAAGAAACATAAACCAATAAGAAATAAAAAAACAGAGAAAACTCCAAACAAAGATTCTTTTCTCTTCCTTTGAAGCAACCAAAACAAATCCGAAATCACCTCACAATCATTTTGTCAATTTTCAAATTCCAAACCTCTCACTCACTTCTTTTAAATATCTCACCAAATACATAACAATCGGGAGCCGAGAGATCACTTTGAGAGTACCTGACCAAAAAAAAAAAATGGCGACGTTGCAGAAATTCAAGTTATTAGCGACACAATGTGGCGTCACCCAAAGTCCAACAAGAAGTCCAAGGACCAGTCCTATCGTCAATTTCTGTCGCCCCAAAACCACCCTGCGAATGCTTCTCACCAGATCCGGTAGCCGCAAATCATCGACCTGTCGGGAAATGTCGTATCCACAGAGTTTCGTCGCTAATTTACCTGAGAAAAAGAAGGGCGACAAGGATTTGAGTGGTCGCACTTTGAAAGATTTATTTATATCATCATCTCCGTCGTTAGGAGAAGAAAACAATAATAATCAAGGCAAAGTTGGTGTGGATAAATTTGGCGGGATGAATGAAGTAGTTTTGGCGTCGAAACTTAGCGGTCTAAATGGTTTAGGAGGTGAACCGGCTTCATCGAGGGCCGGTTGGGTCGGATTCAGGCATAGGATGCTCTTGAGGAGGGCTTGGCGTCCCATGCTGATGACCATCCCCGAGTAATTTTTTTTTCCTTTGAGTAAATTTGATGAATATTTTCTAATGAAAAATCTTCTCTGGTAATTTTTACTTTTTTGGAAAAACTTTTCTCTAGTTTTTCTTAATACCTATGCTGATGTAAGCTTTAATTTTCATGATAATTCAAAATTTTGCAATTAATTGAAATAATTTTTAAAGTTATTAATTAGTAATTAATTAATAATTTAAACATAGAATAAAGATTAATATTGCTTGTAACTAGGGCTGTAAATGAGTTGAACTTCTCATGAGCTGCTCGTGTTCGACTTGAAGAATACTCGATTTCGACTCAATTTTTCACGAGTCGAACTCGAATTCGAGCTGTTCGAGTAATAAACGAGTCGAGTTTGAACTTTCAATACTCGACCCGAGCGGCTCGCGAACCTAAATGAGCACCCATATATTTTTAATAATATTTTAAATAATATATATGTTAATATTTAAATTACAATAATATCTTATTAAATTATATTGATATTTTATTATTAAAATGTTATTAAAATGTTTATTATTATTGAATATTGAAAAAATTTTATATGCTGACGAGCTTATCGAGTCGAGCTCGAACTTGCTCGAGTTCGTAACGAGTAGAGCACTTGAAAAATAGAAACTCAACGAGTTCGAGTCGAGTTTCGAGTTTCGAGTTTTTCCATCGAATCGAGCTCGAGTTTTCCAAAACTCGATTCGACTCGGCTCATTTACAGCTCTACTTGTAACTATTATAAAGATGGGTAATTGCTAATAATTTTATAACTATTATATAAAGATGGGTAATAACTATTATAATTTTTTTTATAACCAAAACGAAAGATGGGTAATTGCTAATAATTTTAGCACACTCAAAAACTTTTCAGCTTTTCACCTATGCTATGCATTCTCATGGCCACATGCATATGCAAAATGACTCTTATTCCTTGTATGAATAATACTACTAACTAGATAAGTAGAACCTATATCCAAAAAAAAAAAAAAAACCTAGATAAGTAGAACCTCCGCTATGGTTATGGGTTTATTTTGTGATTTGTGTCTTCATAGTTATGATTATGTTATTATTTCTCTACATAAGGATTTTTTTCCTATGATAATAAAATGTTATATGTAAACAAACTAATTCATTAATATTTATAATGTCCTTCAATTTTATTTTTACAAACTTTAAAAACCACATGATCTTTTTTTTTTTGAAGAAAATGTAATTTTCATTCATGAAAATGAAATTACATATAATTCATAACAAAAATTACAATAGATTGAATTTCATCATCAAGGTCTTGATCTGGATTTGTCATCGTGATCTGAATCCTTTGAATTGAAGCTTCGAACCTTTCCCATGAATCTCTAGCACGCGCGACACCTTTTCGTTTTCGCTTCTGTGAGTTTTCACCAACGACAGAAAGGTGAGTGATCCGAAAACCTCCCAGATTGATCTGAAAATCACAAAGAAAACTCATCTCAATATGATGGTGAAATCCCCTATCTATTGTAAACTTAAAAGGCATCAAACAAACTGAATAAACTGACTCGACAAACTGAACTAACTCAAACATCCAAGATTTAAAGATCTGGAGACTCAAACATCAAAGATCTAAAGATCTGGAGACTGAAAACCCAAATAGATCAACAGATCTGTGGGATTTTATTCTAAAACTAAAGAAAAAACAAGATATGAAATAAAAAAACCAAACCCCTCCTCCCCCTTGACAATAATAGCCAAGGAGGAGGAGCGAAAAGAGAACAAAGCAAGAAAAACTAGAGATGGGAGAAAGAGGGAGACGGCTAGGGTTTAGTTACCACATGATCTTATTATTATACCTAGCATGATGCAATGTTAATTTCTTATAAATGTTGAAATTAATTGGATGAATATCAATGGACATAATATAATTAATGAAAAAAAGCAAAATTGCATGTAATTAAATGGAGAATATAGATAATTATTTATTACTACTTACCATAAATCTAAAACTACTCACTGAACCGAATTACTTCAGTAATTGATTGATTATATGCTTCAATTAGTTAATTAGGTTAAACCGAATGCATCCAAGCATGTTGATGGGAGATAAGGAATTAATAGTAATGAAGTTTGCAGGGTTTGCTATCTATAGAAGAATTTTTTTCAATGTCAAGGAAGGAATATATCAAGTAGAAAAAAAGAAGGAATATATCAACTTCAATCTTTTGGAGAAGATAAGCCTGCATAGTGCATACGATGATTACAGGACCATTTGGATTAAAGGCACAAGATATACATACAATCCACCCGCTTCATATTCTTTTTCCCTTTTAACAAGAAAGAAAAAGGTGAAAAGTTCGAATCCAACTTCTTGAGATAAAGAATACCAATTAATGAATCTTTCAATTTAAGGTTTTAAAATAATTGGTAATCAAACTTCATATAATATAATCTCGAATTTTTCATTTTAAAATGATTATAAGGAGAGAGAGAGGCCAACAAATGTATGGATTGACTGGCTACCCAATTTGACGAACTCAATTTGAGAGTGTTATGGATGGAAATCCTAGTCACCGGAGAACATTGAATTTAAGATTTTTTATTTTTACTTTTTTTTTACTTAAAGACTGCTAGAGATCAAATCCCAGTCAATAGAACCAAGAATTCAACACTTTTGACACTTAGAAGCTGTCATGATCGAGCACTGGTCACCACCATGCTCTAAGATTTTTTTTTTTAATACTTGAGGCTGGTAGGATCAAACTCTAATCACTCGAATCAAGAGTCCGACACTTTTGGTACTTGAAGCTACTATAATCGAACCCAGGTCACTAGTCACAACCAACACTAAATGCCCGATGGCTTTAATCCAAGATTCAATGTTCCATTTCTATACTTTTTTTTAAATGCCCGATGGCTTTAATCGAAGATTCAATGTTCCATTTCTACGCTTTTTTTCATCCAAAATGTCTTTGATATTCATTAGAATT